>JACXGM010006756.1:0-32099 GCA_016801145.1 Umbra pygmaea | reverse complement strand
GAGAGAGAGAGAGAGAGAGAGAGAGAGAGAGAGAGAGAGAGAGAGAGAGAGAGAGAGAGAGAGAACAGAAACAGAGATAGTGAAGAGTGAGCAGAAAGAGAGAGAGAGAATAGAGAGCAGGGTCTTCTTAGACATTAAGAAGAATATAACATCAAACAGCCATACAACCCAATTAATGTTAAGGTTACAAACCGCAACACTTCATAGGACTTAAATCCTAATCTCCAGAGATATTAGAGAATAGCCTCCTAAGATACATTAAGGGCTCTGTTTGCTAACTCAAAACAGAGCTCCAGGAAAGCAACACAACAAAAGCACAAGAAAACAAAACGTTTTAGAACTATTTGACATAATGAAATGAACTGACCCAAAAAAGAAAGCAAATTGGATCGCTGCATTGCCCTAAAAAGAGACCACACAGTGGCTTTGTTAAGAAACAATGGACTATGTATGGACTCAGTGAGCATTTCCTTAGTATTGAGAGAGGCTGCCATGGGCAAACCTGACCCAAGAGAGAAGACAGACTATGTGCGCAATTACATACATTGTCAGGTAGGTGGCCCACAAGGTGGAAACAGAGCTGCAGTTTCTAACCTCCTGCCATATGACCACATTAGAACCACATATTTTCCTCACATCATAGACGCACAAAGTATTTGAAATAAATACTTGTTAAGCAAAATACCACAATGTGCAATTACAGCTGCACAATTTGTGACACACTGACCCATAAAGAACATGCAACACGTGAAGCCCAATCAACATTGTGAAGCTGACCCATATTCTGAATCTCCTTAGTTTCACTCTCAATCATAACTATCAGCATTTTTATTCAACACCGTGGCTAAATGTAATATAACATTGATAATGCCTTTACTGTTTTAAAAACTAATTTACAAAGGTAGATTTGTTTATTTTAGCTATTCATTTTCAACTTTCTTTGACAAACACATTGGTCTTGTTCTAATTAAAGATGCAGTCTGCAATCTTCACCACTGGTTGAAAATGTGGCAGTATTGAGCTAAAACAGATCCCCAAAAAGTGTGTACTATGTCCAGGGATAGGCAGTTTTTATAATACATGTATTTAACATACGTATTTCAAATACAAAATAGTATTTTGTAATTTGTATTTGATAGGCTGAATGAAAATGGCTTAGTATTTTGTATCAAAAAACTTTAGTGTTTTGTATTATGTATCTTAAAAATACTGTAAAACGCTTTTTGAGAAGTCTACATGATGACATCATAAAAATGTTGCCTCTGATTGGGTATTCTAAAATAAATCTGCTATTGAACAATACTGTGTAAGCACTATACAAGTGCTTCTCAAAAAATTATAATATCATGGAAAATTTCATTTTTGTCTGTAATTTAATTCAAAAAGTGACATTTTTCATAAGTCTTTTAGTTTCAATCTTGATTAGTACAGCTTACAACTCATGGAAATAAAAAATCCAGTATTTCTAAATATTACAATAAAGAATGTATAATACAGAAATGTCTACTGGAGAAGAGCTCTAATAGTTAACTAAAAACACCTGCAAAGTTTTCCTGAGCCTCCTAATCTCTCAGTCTGGTTCAGTACACACAACCACAATCATGGGGAAGACTGCTGACTTGTGTGACGTCCTCTGTTTCTACCGGAGCTCCGCTACATCATTCCACTGACAGTACTATCTGCCTTCCCATCAGTCATGAACGCACCTCAATGATTAGATCCAAATCACCAGAGTACTAACACCTGTTACATCTGGTCTGTATATAATCACACACACACCAATTCCTCTTCGCGAGGTATTGTGAATTTATTTCCATTCTGAGCGTTTCAAAGTCTTATGTTTTTCTGGCCTGACCTATTGCATAGTGGTATTACCCCGAGTTTTGGATTATCCTTTGGTACCGTTGTTTTGTCTCTGTCCTGCCTAATAACCGGATTCCTGCCTGTCTGACTGCCCGAGCTCCTGTTGATATTCCTGCCTGTTCCGAGAGCCCTGTTTGTGTACCGACCCTTGCTCGTCTGACTACCCGATTCAAGGCCAACCCCTGCCCGTCTGAGTACCTGTTTTCAAGCCCTACATCTGCCTACGCTGAGAGTCCTGCCGGTTCAAGTCTTTGCCTGTCTAGTCCTGAGATACATACCTATATATTTGCTGAGTTGCATTAAATGACATTGAGATTCATTCCTGTGTATGTCTGATCGTTACAACTTGACAGTTGTCCAGAAGACACTCATTGATACTCTCCACAAGGAGGGTAAGACACAGAAGATCATTGCTGAAAGGGCTTGCTGTTTGCAGAGTGCTGTATCAAAGCATATTCATGGAAAGTTAACTGGAAGAGAAATGTTTGGTAGGAAAGAGGCCTTAAGAGGATTGTCAGGCCAAGCAGATTCAAGAACTTGGAGGAGTTTTACAAGGAGTGGACTGAGGCTGGAGTTATTACATCAAGAGCCACCACTTACAGACATGTCCAGGAAATGGGTTACAAGTGTTGAATTGCTAGTGTCAAGCCATTCCTGAACCAGAGACAATGCCAGAAGCATCTTCACTGGGCTAAGGAGAAAAAGAACTGGACCGTTGCTCAGTCCTCTTTTCAGAAGAAAATACATTTTGCATTTAATTTGGAAATCAAGGTCCCAGAGTCTGGAGGAAGATCGGAGAGGCACAGAAACAAAGTTAATTGAAGTCTAGTGTGAGGTTTCCACAGTCTGTGATGCTTTGGAGTGCCCAGTCATCTGCTAGTGTTTGTCAACTGTGTTTTATCAAGACCAGAGTCAATGTAGCCGTCAACCAGGAGATTTAAGAGCACTTCATGCTTCCATCAGCTGACAAGCTTAATCGAGATGCTGATTCTCTTTTCCAGCAGGACTTGGTACCTGCCCACGGTGCCAAAACGACTGGAAAATGGTTTGCTGACCATGGTAATAATGTGTTTGATTGGCCAGTCAACTTGCCTGACCTTAACACCATAGAAAACCTATGGACTATTTTCAAGAGGAAAATGAGAGACACCAGACCCAACAATACTGATGAGCTGAAGGCCACTATCAAAGCATCTTGGGCTTCCATAACACCCCAGCATTGCCACAGGCTGACCACATTCATGTATTTATTCATGTTAAAGGAGCCCCGACCAAGTATTAAGTGCAGGAATATGTTTCAGAAGGTCCACATTTCTGTATTATAAATTCTTTATTCTAATATTTAGAGATACTGATTTTTTATTTTATGAGCTGTAAGGTGTAATCATCAAGATTGAAGCAAAAAAAGGCTTGAAAAACATCACTTTATGTGTTATGAATGTAGAATATATGATGGTGTCCCATTTATTATTACATTATGGAAAAACAACTTCCAAGACATTCTCATTTTTAGATGCACTTGTACTTGAAAATGCATGCCTCAAAGTCATTCTCCCTCTTATGCTAGTCAGAGGAGATAATAATAATAATAATAATACATTCAACTTATATAGTGCTTTTCAAGGTACCCAAAGCGCTTTACACAATGAGGGGGAAAGCCCACCTCCTCCACCACCAATGTGTAGCACCCGCTTGGGTGATGCACGGCAGCCAGAACGCTCACTACACATCAGCTATTAGGTGGAGAGGTGAGTAGTTATGTATGCCAATTAGGAAGGAGGGGGATTATTAGGTGGTCGTGATTGAAGTGAGGCCTGGTTGGGAATTTGGCCATGACACCGGGGTTAACACCCCTACTCTTACGATAAGTGCCATGTGATTTTTAATGACCACAGAGAGTCAGGACACCCATTTAATGTCCCATCCGAAAGACGGCACCCTACGCCAGGCTGATGTCCCTGTCACTGCCCTGGGGCATTGGGAATGATCTTTAGACCAGAGGGAAAAGTGCCCCCTACTGGCCCTCCAACACCACTTCCAGCAGCACTGGTCTCCCATCCAGGGATTAACCAGGCCCAACCCTGCTTAGCTTTAGAAGCAAATCAGCAGTGGAATACAGGGCGCTATGCTGCTGGCTCAGAGATTGGAGGGAGAAATAGCGTCAGATGGGCGTCAGATAGCTCAGTGGTTAGGGAGTCAGACTTTTAGTTGGAAGGTTGTCGGTTCGATTCCCGACTCTGCCAAATGTTGTTGTGTACTTGGGCAAGACACTTAAACGTAAAATATGTAACTTTTCTGCATTAAAAAAATAAAAAATCAGTATACCTATGTTGTATATATACTTTTTAGTATATATACTTAGAGAAATTTGTAATGTAATTCGAAAACACGGGACGTTTTGTCACCCGTCAATGGCGTCATATTACCTTTGACTTCTCTAGTTTCCGGGAAACCACCAAATGGCATTAATAAAGCGAACAATCGTAACTAAACATAACATGAATAAAACTATAATATATTTAACAATACACAGCGCCGGCGCTAGCTATAGGCAAGAACCGGTTGCCTGGCTACACTACAGTATATTTTGCTGTCAACACAAACTCAGAGATTCCGTTTCAAAATAATAGCGCTCGTAAGTTATTACAATGATCACTGTTAATTCAATGCATAGCTAGGTTGTTTTTTTTTAAGTTATTAAAAACATGTTAAATTATAATTTTTTGCTATCACATGCTCTTATTGTTTCTTTACACTCAATACAATTGCATTTGTTTACAATTCACTAGCTTTATAATGAATTAACAATGATTATTGCAATGAATTAAAACGAGCGCTATTGTTTTGAAAAAACAAAAATCAGAGTCCGCGTTGCTGGCACAATAGTGTTATTGTTTTGATTGAGAGACCCCTAGCGGCCAAAAACTACATATTGTACCTTTAACTCTAAGTTGTTCTAGGGGGATGTCCCTGGACTTTGTACTTTGGATAAATGCATCTGCTAAATTATTAATTTGTACAAAACGTAAAATCTAGATAGGAGCATCAACTACTGTAAGTACGTGTACTGGTGAATGGATAAATCAAATAAGCCAATAAATGGAAGGTTTGTGAAGTGATTTCACGGTCCCTTTTGTTTTGAAAATACAAAAATACAGTATTTTATTTTGATACATGGTGTGGCTGCAGTATTTTGTAGTTTAATTTGATACAATTAATATTCATGTATTTTGAATTTTATTTTAAAACACATTTGGATGTATCTTTGTACATTCCTGACTATATCATTTATTTGTGCTCTATGTCATGATTTGTGCCCCATGTCATCATAACCACCTGACTTAGCAAGGCTAACAAAGGTATGACAGTGATTGTACTTAGAGATTAGGTACATATAAACAGCTTATTACACTTATTGTCAGAGACTGCATCTTTAAGACTATAATAAAAGACAGACATTGAGACAGACATTAGAGACATGGAACGAAACAGGAAGAGAGATAGAAATAGAAAGACAGACAGATTGCGTAGAAAGAAAAAGAGCAGAGACAATATGAAAGAAAGAATGAAAACAGGAAGAGGCAGACGTTTGTTAATGGCCCACCAAAGTTGGTGGAGGCCAGTCCCAGGCAATAAGTTTCATAATAGGGTACTGTGCAGCAATGAAGTGCTCCAGCCATCTTCCAGTCATCTTACAGTACATCGATTTCAATCATTTACTGGCTGTCCAGTAATGTGTAGGGAATGCAGATGTATGCTGTGTATGTATGGCATGTGTGATTATGTGGGCTACAGCCTGTAGTCCATTTGGAGATCCAGTCCATAGCTCACTTTTTGGATAAGAGTTTTCAGCGCTGGCGCCAGTCTCTACCCGATGTTCGCTTGGTAGTAGGCAGGATCACAAAAATGAAACAAAGTAATTATTTGAGCACATGTGTGACTAATCATTTAGGCAAATTAGTATACAATTTAAATAAACAGGCATTAACATGCTTTCTCTAAATGCATTTAAAATATTAATGTAGAATGTTTGCATAAGAGAAAATGGCAGGACATTTTAAATTAGTATATATAAGTATATATAAGTTTTATTTTTATTTAAAAATATATATGTTTTCATGTAATTGGATATGACATACGCTCCTTCACTTGTGCTCGTTTACAGTAGTCAATCAAACCAGCAAATGTGCTGTCCCCAGTCAGAAAAGCGCAATATGTGCAGTAGTGTTACTGTGGGGATGATGAAGGCAGGATGGTTGAAAGGTCCATGTCATCCACTTGGTAGTGCTCCAACTAAATACGTACTGTGGAGTGTAACCTAGCAGGTATCATTACTGCTTAACCTTTCCCAGTCCTGAGTTGACATTGGTTAAAGCGTACATTTTTCTTTTGTCCAACCAGGAGATTTTCACTGTGCGATTCCAGACATTTTCAAACTCTGCAGCTCTGTTTTTCTTTCTTCCTATTTGCCACTACCCCTGGCCAACATTCTTTCAAACTAAAATACAGATTGGTACATTGTGTTATTTTAAGATATTAAACTATTGTATGTTATATCTAATTACCCATTTACACTGAGTGTTTTGGCATCACACAGATTTCCCCTCTGTGAAAGTTTGATTAGTGAAGTTATTCGACAGGGATGAATAATGCTAATCTTAGTGGAAGAACTCACCAAGAAAGCCCACAGCTAGTGTCTATAAAACAATTTCACTGTACACAGTTATTACGTATATGTGGGGTCCATAAAAAAACTTGCTTTATACTTTACTTAGTCATTTTCCACAGTTGTGCATTTCAAGAGAACTGAGCTAATTCAAAGCCGTTGATTGTGTTATTCCACTCAACAGAAAACACATGTGGATGCTCCTAAGTAAGCATGTCTCATTGATATGGAGCATGAGCCAAACAGGAAGAACACAGAGTTAAAATTGGTAGTGGTGGAAATAGCAATGTTTTATATATTCACTTGCTAGTATGAGTTCCATGTGGGTACGTCGCGGTGCACATTGCGGTGAGTTTCTCAGATGAGTCAACTTCAGGACCAATAGTTTGGCTCATGCAAGCAACTTATCCAGACTTTAGAGCTCAAGAACCTTTTCAGGGGGGCGGGGGGGATTTTTCTCCTCTTCCAATTCCCAGTGACCTTTGTCGACTGCTCCTTGGACAGATGCGGTGTGGTGAAGGGAGCTCACATGGTTCCTCCAACCAAATGTCTCTGAACCATCCAATTATAATCACACTGCTTATCCTATACGGAAGCCTATAGACAACTCATCTGCGCCAGGAATACACTCAATAACTATACTTTTGAAAACACGTGTCCGATTAGCACACAATGATTCGCTGGATAGCGATGTAGCAAGGTGTTTTAATCCGAATTCTCACCCTTATCCTGGGCAGTGCTGAGCCACGGTTATGTTGGAACTCATGACCACCATAATGTTGACTCAGTGTAGGGAGCAAAGCAGCAACTTAAATCACTAGACCAAACACAGTCCCCCCCCCAGACAAATAACGGTGTGGGTAATGTTACAGCACTGAAAGTTAAGTGGAAAAAACCATGCAGACAAAATCCCTTTAAGGTAGCCTGCTTATGACTGGGGCATCTCTATTACATCAGTGCCTAATTGAGATAATGTGAAGATGTCCGCCCACCCACATGTAGGGAAATGAGTCAATAAATTACGGGCTGAAGGAGAGCCTGGGCTGATGCCATTGAAGGATACCAGCAGGCGGCTCCTCTGTGTCTGCCTGGGTAGGGGACGAGAGGACGAGGAGCTTCCCAGGAGTGTTTACTCATTTATGTATGCTTGATGGGAAAACTGTCTAAATAAACCCCTTGTAAGATGGCCATCCAAATTTCTCCAGTCTCACCAGGATTCCTGGGATATAAAATCTGTAAACATCTGGAACAAGTAAAAACGGATTTCACGCGCTGACAAATTTGCCACATCGTGTGACAAAGACCCCACCCCTTATTAATCAATATGCACGCCTCAATCGGCAGCTCTTAAAGTGATCAATAATGGATAGCAGCAGGAGGTGGGTGGAAGACAACTGGATACTGAGCTAACTAAGCAGGCTAAAGGGCCTGTAGGGATGATACAACATTCAAGACCTTGTCCAGTGTCCTCCCACATCATTGATAGGCTACACAGGCTACAAATAAACAAGCAGGACAGTGGTTGATTTGAGCTGGTGAACATGTACTACTTGATAAAACTCGGAGTCTAGAGAAGATGAAACTCTCTGGTGATTGATGGCGGGTCCTGGGGGATCTGGCAGTCTCCACCCCCACGCGGATGCTCTGGTCACTGCCTAATGCAGCACGATGCAGTTAACAGGATCAATTAGGGAGCGACAGGTCCTGGAACGGGGGGACTGGAAAAGGTCTCTCCTTTAACCAGAGAATAATGAGGGGTCTGGACTGCCTTTATATCTGGAGCCCCACGTCATGCCAATTATAGACCTTTGATCTACAGCGTCTTCAAACAGCAATGTAATCTGTCCACTCTCCAAACATGACCAAAGACATCACCATGCGTCAATATTCCTGCTATATTTTATAGCTGGTCAAAATTTTAGGATGTATTGATGATACATCTGTGTCAACATTTTGTGAAATCTGTGTCAGATTGTGTGAAATGAAAATACCTGGGAACATCAAACTTAATGACGCCTGTCTTGTAGATCAAAACGGCTCTGAGACTGTCATTATGTGATTGATTGGTCAGTCCATAAGATGAACATCAAACCAAACTCTAAGCCATTTTTTGAAATCCCGATCTCAATAATGCCAAAAATAAATTTAAGAAGTATGACAAACTAATTTATGTATATCAATGAGAACAAAACACAATACATTTAGTGTAAGAGTGAGGCTAAATATGGAGTCAAAACAAAAACAAATGCCATTTGGCAGCTGAGAGGGGCCCAATCAAAGCTCAGATGCATGCTGGGACTGGTAAACACCAGGATAGTTGGAGCAAGGCATGGGCCACAGCCTGAGTACCTGTCCCCTTTAGGAAGGATGAGGCCATCTAACCAATAGCAGCACTGAGTCAACAATGTTTACTGTGAATTGTGAATCAAAGCGATGTCTCCCTTAAAACATCCGGCCACCTGCAGCCACATAGTCAAGAAAAGCAAAGAGTGTGCAGATAGCTAAGTAGCTGATCTAAACTCTTCACCCATTGACAGAACGATTGGGTCTTGTGGCCTGTTTCTGAAGATCTGACGGAACATTCCACACTCTTGGGCAGATTGTGGCACCAGCAACACCATGTCCTGTTGTCACTTTCTACTACCTTGGCAGGAAGGAAGTGATGTCACCAGCGGGGGAGTTGTACTCACGAGTGAACCACAAACGGCAAGATGCTTCCTGCTATTCTTCCATCCACATTTGTTTTGGTCCTGTTGTTCTCCAATCATTGTGCTGGTACTGTAAGCAGGGTAATACATTTGGCCAGCTAGCTAGCCAGCTAAATATTTAGAGAGAATATTTTTAAGACAAACATGAAATTGGAACAAAAAAACATGTTTAGCTTTTTTGATTAATCGAAAACATCTATATTGATTTGGGGCTGTTCATCAAAGGCAGCAGACTAACAAATAAACTATGCATTGTAAGGTTAGCCATAAGTTGTGATGGGGAGAATGTATCCTAACAAGGACCCACTGAAGTGTTTCCACAGTCTGGAGTTGACAACAGATCAAAGAGAAAAGTGTACTCAGCAAATGGAACAATTGCAGACCAATAAGAGGTTGCACATGCGATGAGGCAAGGTTGTGAGCTTGTACATTTTAAAAAAAAAGATAATCAGTGGGGGTGTATATATAAATATATATATATATACACATACACACACACACACACACACATATATATATACAGTATATATATATATATATATATATATATATATATATATATATATATACACCTAAAGTCCTTTGAACAAAAGTTACCAGTATTAATAGACTTAATAGCTTCATAAACATAACTTTTAACAAGACTGGAAAAAAATATTCTGTTAAGTTCTATAAGTTCTGATAAACAACAACAACAGCAAAATATAAACTATATACAGTATATGAGAAAGTGTACTGAATATCTGTCAGTCCTCAATAGCCGCATATCAGCAGTTTTATTTTTAAATATTTATTTATCTGCCAATACAATTGATAATACCAATAGTTTGGAAAATGCCTAATATTGGCCGATAATATTGCCCCGCCAATATATCGGTCAGGCTCTAATATATATATATATATATACATAAACCAGTGGAGGCTCGTCCATTGAGGCTGGGGAGGTTGTTCCTCCTCATTTTTTTTGAGAGGCAAAAGGGAGTTTAAGAATATAAGAAATAGTAATTGGTGTAAATAAACTATTACAAAATCTCTATATAATTCATAACATAATTCATTTATTCTTTGGAAATAAATAATTTAAATGAGGATTACAATGCTTAATCACTGACATCTGCAGGCAGATGGGTGGAAGTGTTTGGAAAATAACATACTGTAGACTACTAGAGGATGCGAGAGGAGGTAATCGGCTCTTTTACCTCCAGGGCGGGACATCATAATATCAATTCAATAAACTTCTATTTTTTCATGCCTTTTTCATGCTAGTTTCTTATTGGCCAAGACACATGTCATAAGATGCCTTGGAGGAACCCTCTCCCTTACCAATCAACTGCCACAATACAATATTGACATCTCGCTCGTCCAATGATTTGTTCCAAATGTTATCTCCAATTCTCAATCAAGTTGTACGTTAGAACGATGACCTGATGGTAAAGTGAATATCAAATGTGTTTAGCATGAGAGAATTATAACCTCAAATTCTGGACAGCGTTTAATTCTTTTATATTTTTATTGAGAATTAGCTAGCTAGTGTGCACATTGTGAACTACCTTGTGATTTTTCAACATTAGGTTTTCCTTGTTTTTTCAGTAGCTAGCTAGTTTTAGCTTGTGCAGCTTGGCAGGTCTAAGGCAATGGCTAATATGGATTTCGGTCAGGACATTAGTGGCGAGGCAGAGAGGCATGGCTTTGGGCGCAGAAAGTGGGATGGAAAAGAACCACTAGTGGATTATTTGTTGTTGCAGCAATTCCAGAGTTTGGATTATGCAGAGAAGGTAGGGATCAAAACTGCTGGAAGATCAAACAGATTACATTTACCAAAAATGCTCAAGATCACCAGATACATTCAAAATTCAACATGGTCTGAGAAATATTCTTGGCTAGTAACAGGCAGTCCTACAACTAACGAGCTGTATTGTTGGCCATGCCTTCTGATGGGGAATCGTAAATCTTCTTCAAAGTTTAACATTTTGTCTTTTTTTGGGATTTTGTGATACAAAGAATTTGGATTGTGCTACTAAAAGTGATGACGTGTGTTGTGAACACATTGGCTCCATTAGTAGACTTAAGCTTTTTGGTTGGGTGCCCATAAACAAGTTAATTGATGAGGGCGCTCGTTTGCAAAGAGCAAACCACAACGTTAAAGTGAGACGAAACAGAGATGCTTTAATCCGTCCAATCAATGCGACAGCTCATTTTGGAATGCAAGAGCAACCGTTAAGAGGACATGATGAGAGGCAGGAGTCTGCTAACAAGTGCAAATTTAGGGAGTTGGTGGTGCACTTGATAGCACGCTATGATGCAGTATTAGCAGATCATATTGAAACTATAACGTGTTGTCTGGCTTGTCTAAAACCTCACTGTAGCATTTGTAATTTTAACATGCAGGAGAATTACCACCTTCTGGTAAAATAGCTGTTCTAGAAGTATTATAATATGCAGGGGACACGGTTGGTTGGTTACAGTCTGCATTTTACTATGAGAGGTTATCATTCCATGGAATGCTGTGTTCTAACATTTCTGGTGTCATGTTGAAACTTAGGACAGCCTGATTCCATGGATTACACCTAGAAAGAGAACCAGTCAGCATAACAACTCCTAGGGGACCCTGCCCAAACCAAATGGACCAGAACCAGCCAGCATGACAACTACTAGGTGACCCCTGTCTGTGTAATGTGTAGTTGATGGCAATGCTCCCAAAAGGCTTTTGAAATAGGCCACCTGTAGTTAGTGACAGAATATGATCATTAGTTTTGGACAAACAAATTTATTTTTATAACATCACCCAGCACCGCCAAAAGAGGACTGACCACCCCTTAGAGTCTGGCTCCTCTCTAGGTTTCTTCTTAGGGTTGTACCCTACTAGGGAGATTTTCCTAGCCACTGTGCATCAACCTGTTGTTGCTTGCTCTATGGGGTTTGAGGCCAGATGTCTTTTTTTAGCACTGAAATCTACTAATGGAAAAGGACTATAAAAATTATTGATGTTAAAATAAAAATCACAACAGACTTCATTTTTGGATTTTTTTTATCCTACTTTTGTCCTTTTTAAATCAGAGTGTGTTGTGTATATTTAAACAATAACTGAAGCTATAGACATAAATAGCTAAATTAAGTTAAATAAAATTACACAATGAGCGGGATTTCCACCTGTCCTCCGCAAATATATTAGTCACCAGCTGCCACTGATATACACACATACACACATTATTTCCTAAAAGTGAATACACCCCTCACATCTTTGTACATATATAATTATAACAGTTCATGTGACAACACTAAAGAAATGACACTTTGCTACAATGTAAAGAAGTGAGTTTACAGCTTTTATAACGGTGTACATTTGCTGTCTTCTCAAAATAACTCAACACACAGCCATTAAGGTCTAAACCGCTGGCAAAAAATATGAGTACACCCCTTGGTGAAAATGTTCAAATTGGACCAGGAGTGTCAATATTTTGTGCGGCCACCATTATTTTCCATCACTGCCTTAACTTCCTTGGGCATGGAGTTCACCAGAGCTTCACAGGTTGCCACTGGAGTCCTCTTCCACTCCTCCATGACGACATCACGGAGCTAGTGGATGTTAGAGACCTTGCGCTCCTCCACGTTTGAGGATGCCCCACAGATGCTAAATAAGGTTAGGTCTAGAGACATGCTTGGCCAGTCCATCACCTTTACCCTCAGCTTCTTTAGCAAGGCAGTGGTCGTCTTAGAGGTGTGTTTGGGGTTGATATTATGTTGGAATACTGCCGTGTAGCCCAGTCGCCGAAGGGAGGGGATCATGCTCTGCTTCAATATGTCACAGTACATGTTGGCATTCATGGTTCCCTCAATGAACTGTAAGTGAGTACACCCCTCACATGTCTGCAGGCCCAGACCATGACACTCCCACCAGCATGCACTACCAAACCAACTGTAGACAAGACACACTTGTATTTGTACTCCTCACCCACCACACACACTTGACACCATCTGAACAAAATAAGTTTATCTTGTTCTCATCAGACCACAGGACATGGTTCTAGTAATCCATGTCCTTAGTCAGCTTGTCTTCAGCAAACTGTTAACAGGCTTTATTGTGCATCATCTTCAGAAGAGGCTTCCTTCTGGGACGACAGCCATGCAGACCAATTTGATGCAGTGTGAGGCGTATGGTCTGAGCACTGACAGGCTGACCCCCATCCCTTCAACCTCTGCAGCAATGCTGGAAGCACTCATACGTCTATTTCCCAAAGACAATCTCTGGATATGACGCTGAACAAGTGCACTCAACTTCTTTGGTCGACCATAGCGAGGCCTGTTCTGAGTGGAACCTGTCCTGTTAAACTGCTGTATGGTCTTGGCCACCATGCTGCAATTCAGTTTCAGGGTCTTTGCAATCTTCTTATAGCCTAGGTCATCTTCATGTAGAGCAACAATTATTTTTCTCATCTCCTCAGAGAGTTCTTTGCCATGAAGTGCCATGTTGAACTTCTGATTGCCATTATGAGGGAGTGTGAGAGCGATAACACCAAATTTAGCACACCTGCTCTCCATTCACACCTGAGACCTTGTAACACTAATGTGTCACATGACACTGGGGAGGGAAAATGGCTAATTGGGCCTAATTTGGACATTTTCACTTAGTGATGTACTATCTTTTGTTGCCAGTGGTTTAGACCTTACTGGTGGTGTGTCGAGTTATTTTGAAGAGACACTAATTTTACACTGTTATACAAGCTGTACACTCAATACTTTACATTGTAGTAAGTTGTGTCATTTCTTCAGCGTTGTCACATGAAACGTTATAATGATATATTTACAAAAATATGAGGGGTGTACTCACTTTTGTGTATTTTACTGTATACATCATGTGCATTTTCTTATACTTGAGTCTACGTTACGGTACATACAATCAATATTAAAAAATAACAATAAATATTAATAAAACATACCTTACACAATTAGTAAGCAAATATTGTATTTCATCCATTTTACTACTAGTGAAATAAATATCTACTAAGCTGAAGGAAATTAAGTGAAAAGAACAGATGTTATAAATGAAAGATGGATGACCACGTACAGTATAACAGACAGATAAGCAGTATGAGATGACTACTAGAAGAGATTTAGAGTGCCATCTGATGGGTATTTGTGGAACCGCAGTAAAAACAGATTTTTTTTTTTAAGAGTAAGCAAAAATGTCCATTAGCAGAAGTCTAAATTGATCAGATGTACAGTAGCACCAATGAAATTCTTTTCCACCATCAATAAACACTGCAACATCAACATAGAGTAAAAAAGCCAAAAAGAAAAAATATCCAGGCCATATTGAGAATTGTCAACTATCATTAATGCAACAACAAAATGGAAAAAAGCCCAAGCTCAGCATCGAATGATGTGTTTTTATCCGGATCATTGCCAGTCAGAATCTCTAGCTAATGGACATTCTGGAACGATCTGCAGCCCTGTCTTATGTCATAAATTAATCCCATACTGTTGCAACGACTAGCTATTTATAAACAGGCATATGTCAAAATGAGATGATCTATCACACAGCCTAAAACTGCGTTTGTGTCAAACATATAGTCACCACCAGGACTATTGGAACCATTGATACAGAACGTTATTGGGACCCCTTAGCATTCTTATGAATAAAATATGTCAATTTTTTATTTATTCTGAGGCTTAAGGAACTGTAACATGGCATATTTTAGTTTTGAGTGATTTAGCAGACACTGATATACAGAAGTGACTTACATTCGATAGAGGGACATCCCCCTGGAGAAGCTTAGGGCCTCGCTCAAGGACCACAGAATACCTTCCAAACCAGTGAACCATCTGATGCCTCGCATTGCTTCTTGTTTCATTGGGGTATATATAAAAGGAAATGAAAGGTGACAAAAGGTTGTCATAAAAAAACCTAAAGACACCAGTATAAACCAAATAATTTGAACATTGAATGCTGATTGGCTGAAAGCCGTGGTACATGAGAATGATCAGCTCTATTCAACTCTGGCCCTCGAGGACAGCTTCACTCGTTTTTTATTGCATCCCTCTAATTAAAGGCTTGTGACTCATTTCGTATACTACATACTACAAGTATTTTATGTACTGCATTGATGAGTATATAGTAAGCCAGTATTGGGACATCCTGACAACACATTAAATGGTGTCTTGTACACTTATTCAAAATAGATGGCTAGCTTTGGTGGAACGTGTATCTTCATGCTGCAACAGTAACCAAATCCATTAATTATCTGTGAAATACTGTTGTTGCTGGCTTAGCTAACGCACTAGAAATCTTAGCATATTATGCTAGTTTTCGCCAACGATTATCCTGTGACAAGTTTGGAGAAACCTCCCAAATATTACTCCAAAATCATGCACGGTTGCATTCAACAAAAATTAATGGATGTGGCAATCCAGGGATTGTTTGCATGTATGGTTTGGGACATACCATAGCCATTTGAGATGCATCATGGGACTTATAATGATCTGGTACGACAGATGGGTGCAGTTCAATTGTAAGGTAGTATAAAAAAACATAAGGCTCCAGCCCTCGTATAGTAAGAGTTGAATAACGCTGATGATAAAGTTCAAGTGGGACAATGGCTAACCTGCCTGGTACAGGAAGTGCATCTTATCCACTCAAATAATAGGCATCAATGGCCAAAAAGCTACAGAACTTGGTTGAACCAGGTCTCTACTAACTCTACAGTTGTCTAACAATTGAACCAGGTCTCTACTAACTCTACAGTTGTCTAACAATTGAACCAGGTCTCTACTAACTCTACAGTTGTCTAACAATTGAATAGCTTATTGAGGATGGATTCCCAGAAAGAAACAACTTTACTGAGAGCAACCAACAAATATTGTTAGAGTTTTGTAAATGTCATAAGCACTTTAATTGGAGATGGTGCTACTGTCAAATCAAACCAAATAATACTCATTGACCACAAAAGACTTAGGTGTGTTTGGAGTGGAAAAAAGTCTGTATAGAAAAGAAACACATAACTTCTGTAAAGAATGTGCTGCTGGATGATTGATGTTAAGTAGGGTGCACAAAGTACTGAAGACAATGATCATTTTACACTGAATGTTTTGGAAAACATAGATATTCTGAGAAATGTTCATTTTCAGTTGACTTGCTTGAATCATTCCTGCAGTATAATGTGTTTTATACGTCAGAAGATTACTAAATGGCGCATAATGCAATATCACGTCTGTATTTTTTAAAGCCGTTTTAGTCATTAAGTTGACATAAAACAATATTTTATTCATGGTATCATACCTCCAACGTCAACTAAAATAATCCATTGGTGTTTAGCATGTAGAACCCAAACAAAACTTGACTAGCATTGTATCCAACCTGCTAAACTAAATGTTCCATTGATGATCATGTCAGAATTCAACAAACAAGGAACGAGCAAGCTCTAGAAAAGTAACAATAGGTTTTGCTACACATTTCAACCATTGGTGGTGAAACTGGAAAGCCTATGCGGGAGGTCAGAAAATCATGCTCTACCTGTGAGTGGGGGCGAGCGGAGGGGTTGGAGGGACATCCCACTTCCCCCGATGACCCCACATCTCCTGTCTGTCGTCCACTCTCTGGCCCAGGCTCCGTGGAGGCTCAAAAAAGAGCAGGCTTCCTTATCCTGCCCCGCATTCCCAGGTCGGCCCCTCAACACCAGCCTGGGGACGAGCGACGGAGCTGTTCTGACTGACAACTGTCTCTGGCTCTCAGGACGATCTTATTTCTAAGTTTCCTCCGGTACCCGGCCACTTTTGCTCACTTCCTGTTTCATTACTTCCTCATGGCTTGTGACACTGAGCGCAAGAGATTGAGAAGGAGGGTGAAAAAACGAGAAAGAGAGAACACAGCGAAAAAATAGAAAAGGTCTAAAAATAAAACATGAGAAAAACGATTGAGTTGCTGCCTATTTTTAGACTGCCAGAGGAGATTCCCCCAACCCCCAATGTTTATTTTTCATGGTTGATGTTAGGGAGAGTAAGAAGCATGCTACGCATGATGTGCTGAAATTAATCCTACAGTACCTGTCATCTTCTATTGATTTACAGTATCCCACAAAAGTGAGTACACCACTCACATGTCTGTAATTTGATTATAACTTTCCATGTGACAACACAGAAGAAATTACACTTTGCTACAATGTAACTCAAAATATCTCAACAAACAGCCATTAAGGTCTAAACCGCTGGCAACAAAATTGAGTACTACACCCCTGAGTGAAAATGTCCAAATTGGGCCCAATTAGCCATTTTCCCTCCCCAGTGTCATGTGACTCATTAGTGTTACAAGGTCTCAGGTTGAATGGAGAGCAGGTGTGCTAAATTTGGTGTTATCGCTCTCACACTCCCTCATAATGGTAACCAGAAGATCAACATGGCAGCTCATGGCAAAGAACTCTCTGAGGAGATGAGAAAAATAATTGTTGCTCTACATAAAGATGGCCTAGGCTATAAGAAGATTGCAAAGACCCTGAAACTGAGCTGCAGCATGGTGGCCAAGACCATACAGCAGTTTAACAGGACAGGTTCCACTCAGAACAGGCCTCACCATGGTTGAACAAAGAAGTTGAGTGCACATGCTCAGCGTCATTTCCAGAGGTTGTCTTTGGGAAATAGACGTATGAGTGCTTCCAGCATTGCTGCAGAGGTTGAAGGGGTGGGGGGTCAGCCTGTCAGTGCTCAGACTAGGGCTGGGCAATAAAATGATAACGATATAGTCTCACAATAGACACATAATCAATAAAAATTTGTTCGATAAAACGTTTGATCATTTCCTTTTCTTTGTCGGAAGAAACCAGAGGTTGTGAAGCAATTTTGGTTGCGTGAACAAAGGCATCACTCTCTGGTGACCTAGCATCGTAGCGAGTGACACGCTAACAGCCAATCATGTAACATTATCAAGTTTGGTTGTGCCATTTTGTTGTTTTGTGTTTCTGATTCTTCATCAGTAACTGAAACGGCGTGGAGTGGTAAGTGGAAAATGAGTGCCGCAGCGAGCGAGGAAATTGTTGATAAAACAGGAACAGTCAGCTCGCCAGTATGGCAGTTTTTTGGATGTTATTAGTCTGACCGTAGTCAGACCAATGTCGTCTGCAAATTACCAAGACTGGTAATACCACAAACTTGTTTTCCCCACCTTTTCAGGTCTCAGGTTTCTCTATGTTTATATTTAAACACTTTGCACTATTTTATTACACTTTATTAAGCATTTCTTAGGTATTCTTTAATTTTGCACATAAGTGTTCATTGTGATTTTAGACTTATGTTTACATTATAATTATTTGAGTGTTTTCCATGGTTGTGTTGACATTTCTGCCTTTATAACTGAGGGGATTATAATCAGTGGATGGTTTAGTTTAAAATAAAAATGTTTAAATTTAATTATTCTAAATAGGTCATAAAATATATCAATAATTATCGATATAGACCGATATGAAACACTTATATCGTGATACTATTTTCAGCCATATCGCCCAGCCCTGGCTCAGACCATACGCCGCACAATGAATCAAATTGGTCTGCATGGCTGTCATCCCAGAGGTAAGCCTCTTCTAAAGAAGATGCACAAGAAATCCCGCAAACAGTTTGCTGAAGACAAGCTGACTAAGGACATGGATTACTGGAACCATATCCTGTGGTCTGATAAGAACAAGATAAACTTATTTTGTTCAGATGGTGTCAAGCGTGTGTGGTGGCAACCAAGTGAGGAGTACAAGTGTGTCTTGCCTACAGTGAAGTATGGTGGTGGGAGTGTCAGGGTCTGCATGCGTGCTGCCGGCACTGGGGAGCTACAGTTCATCGAGGGAATCATGAATGTCAACCTGTGTAGAGACTGGGCCGAAGGGCAGTATTCCAACATGATAACAACCCAAAACACACCTCCAAGATGACCACTGCCTTGCTATAGAAGCTGAGGGTAAGGGTGATGGATTGGCCAAGCATGTATCCAGACCTAAACCCTATTGAGCATCTGTGGGGCATCCTCAAATAGAAGGTGGAAGAGTGCAAGGTCTCTAACATCCACCAGCTCTTTGATATTGTCATGGAGGAGTGGAAGAGGACTCCAGTGGCAACCTGTGAAGCTCTGGTGAACTCCATGCCCAAGAGGGTTAAGGCAGTGCTGGAAAATAATGGTGGCCACACAAAATATTGACACTGTGGGCCCAATTGGGACATTTTCACTTATGGGTGTACTCACTTTTGTTGAAAGCGGTTTAGACCTAAATGGCTGTGTGTTCAGTTATTTAGAAGGGACAGCAAATTTACACTGTTATACAAGCTGTACACTCACTACATTGTAGCAGGGCAGGGGCGGACTGGCCATTGGGAGGATCGGGAGTTTTCCCGACCGGCCGGTCCATTCCGGGCCGAACGGGCCGTCACATTTTACTTTGACGGCCGGTCGGACGTACTAAAACAAGTGACAGTAGGCTGAAATGTACTGGTTCTTGCATTCGTAAAACTGCGCTCTGGCCCGGCCGTCAAATCGAGAGAGAGTTCCTCTATATTCAAATGAGGAGAAACCCAGAGTGAATGATTGACAAACGCGGGGAGGGACAGATACAGTGCACGCGCACACGCGCGCGCCACCCCCCCACCTCCGGCCGCTCCATCCAAAGTCCTGGGCCGAATTTCTGTCCTAGTCCATCCCTGTAGCAGGGTCAATTCTGTTTTCACATGAAAAAATTAGGGATGGGCCGATACCACTTTTTGTACAGAGTATTTCATTTTGGGTACTTGCCGATATGAGTATCGATATGAGTAGGCTACTTTTTAGAACTAGGCTATGCCAAATGTCAAATTTATCAAGCTAAAATCTGCAATTTCTTAGATGTTGATCAGCCAATTCAAATATAGAAAAGTAAATATTCCTACATATCCAGAAGAACATAATTTACATTGCAGGTATAGAATGTGTAATATTTACTACAGATGTCAATGGTTTACGTCTCCTTCCCTAATTAGCTCAAGTGAGAGAAACACGTTTGTAAACTCGAACGCAATAGCCGTTTGTGTTCGAATTTGCCCTAAGCATTGCAGAGGTTTTGTGTAAGATGAGAATGTCTGTTTGAAGTGACTTTCTCAAAAACAGGGATAATGACCTAATCATATATTATTCTGTAAGGGTATTTGATTGTTTAATTATAAATCGGTACACAATTATAGCTGTACTCTCACTGTAATCTTTTGAAGAAAATATGAATAGGCTACATCGTATTTCCGTTAAGTTATATTTCTTAAATTTAGTATGTCAGAACTCAGAAATACCACTATTTTGTTGACCTAGAAGTGTTGCAAACTACCGACATTGGTCTTTCCTTTCTGTAGGTGGCTTTCAGAGGCTAGGTCCAGGGCGTTCCTCATGCCGTTTTGTACAGTTACAGTATGCACCGAATAGCCTAATAACTTGCGTCCTTCGTTCGTTCCTGTACTTAAATTTGCGCATTTCCTCCTTGAGGATTCTAATATTTTTTACCTATAATTTTACAAATATTAGGCTTGTGAAAATGAAAATAGCAATGAGAAAAACGATTTAGTATTTCGCCATTTGAACTCTACTGGACAACTGCTGAGGAAAATAGTTTTTTTAATAGCTAACATGTGGCTCCGTCTTTGGAATGATTATGCATTTTAGGCATTGATTTTGTGTGCAGCTTTATAAGCATGGTCTCTGAATGAGGAAGTAGACTGTGTTATCATCAATATGAAATATATGCATAGGGCTGGAATAGCTCTTAATTTCCATTGAAACATTTACGTGAATCAGATTAACAACTATGGCCATCTATAGATAATCTGTTAAGCGTTGCACAGCATTTCGCTCTTAAATGTGGAGGAAGTATCGGCTTGGAGTATCGGGCCTTTTTCACAAGTACAAGTACAAGTACTTATGCCCAGTATCGGGCCCGATACCAAGTACTGGTATCGGTATTGGCCCATCCCTTGAAAAAATATAATCAAATATTTACAAAATGTGAGGGGTGTACTCACTTTTGTGAGAAACTATTATTTTTTAAACGATTATTCTAGCGATAATTTTTTCGATGCATCGATCAATGTAACAATTCGTTTTTTCAGTCTGATTCTATGATCGATTATCTCCCTATTAATTGACTAATAATAGCAATTTATACATGTAATATAATAAACCAACAACAAAGAAACACATTAAATTATTTTTCTATGTATCCACCTCAGCCCATAGGCTATGCCCTTTGACTAAATATCAACAAGTAGGCTAATTAAATCCTATGTGTGTAACATAAACGTCACTTTCGCATTCACGGCAAGACAGTGTACACACAGTTACATGCCAGGACTATTTTGGGCGCCAATATTCAGTTTAAAACCGGAATAGTCATTGCATGTAACTGTGCTCACTGTCCCATCGACGACAATCAATGAAGACATAACGTTACAACCGTTAGGTTGCATAAGCGTGTCATTTCACACCTTAAATACAGACTATATTACATATTGTAATTAATTACACTGTAGCCTAAAACTTTAGGTGTCGACAACGTATTATAGCCAACTCCATCATAGAGTGGGGAAGTGGGGAGTTGAAAAAAAAATGACGGTGCTCTTTCATCTGCAGTTGCTCCCGGGTGGCGCCGGTTGCACCAACTGGATGTAAAAAAGTTGAGCTTAAATCCTAGGTCGGGAGTAACTACGTCCGATATTGTGAGTGGAATTTACACCTGTTGCACCAAATAAAAATAAGACTAGTCATAGCTAAGTCCAGCGTAAATAATGTGCTTCCGTGAGATCAGAATATTCATAGTGATTGTTGCTAGGCAGTGTTCTTTCCGTAATTAATCAAACTTGATATAATGGATGAAGACAGTTTTAAACGTTCCAACGTTGCCCCCTGGCAACCGTTTCGATAGTAAAAGAAAAGAGAAGATAATCTATGTAGTTAAAGCTGAAAGACATATCTACCATAATTTATCCTTAAAAGTAGGTTACCCTTTGCCTTTTACCAATCTGAAACACGTTCAAACCTGATAATTGCCCACCCAATCAGCTGTTAATTCATAACTTATTAATAGAGACAGTATGATTTGTGGTCGCTGCAAACTTAAACAATCTTAACGCAATCAGAGAGTAAAAAAACAAGACATTTTAAATAATTTATCTAAATCGGCACCCTGCGCCCTATAATCAAATCGTAGAGTTACGACCTATATACGTCCAGTTGGTGCAACCGGCAGGTGCTGGTGCATTGCCGTCATGCTAGAATGGAATACCATCTCCATTTTTCAAAGACAAAATATCACAGAATTGTTTCCTTTTAAATTAAAGAATTCCCATACTTTAGAGGAACGAGTGCGTGCCGCCTTGCACTTCTGAAAGTCTGAGGAGCCATTCGTGTTGCTATTACTCTCCGCTATCTTTGTTTTGGGTCTGACGAATCGCCACGCATATTTTGCGTCGACGTATTTTTTGCGTCGATGTCATCGATTAAGTTTGACGCGTTGTCCCAGCCCTAATAGAAACTGTTGAGAAGTTGATAATGAACAGCTTCAAGCAAGTGGCTTGAAGAGAAAGATGCATGAGAAAAAGCCAATTTGCTTAGAATGTCAGGCCAGAGATTGGTGCAGCTGTCTAAGCTATCGACTCTGGACGACATGAGCCCCAGGGTTTGAGCCCTGGCGACTCAGCCAATTATCTGTTCTATTTCTTTCTGTTTCCCCTACATGTCTATCTTCCTAGCCTATGCTTCCTACTGTTCTGTCATTAAAATAATATAAATAGTTCATCAAAATATAACAAAAGTCAGGCCTGTTAATGAAGTTCAGATCGTCAGTTCAAATCCCTGATCTGAAAATGTAAAAATGTTAATCAAAGTAATAAAATTAAAGAGGGATGTCTCAATTTGTGAACAGCCTGATTTAGCTCACATTCCTGGCAGATGTTTTTGTGCCCACATGTTCCAAAAGACCAGGCACAGAGCAGATATTACTGTAAGACAGCATGCATTTTAAAAGTCCTTTACTGGCACAAATGTACACATTAGTCCACTATTACAAACTCACACCAAAAATATATATACACTGAAGAAAAATATAAATGTGTCACTTTTGTAAGACTGTGGGCCCTATTTTAACGATCTGAAATGCAAGTATCAAACCCGAAACGCAAGTGACATTGTGGGCGGGTCCCGGGACACAAATCTAAAATAGGTAGGTCTGAAGTAGCTACATTAGTCATAGGTGTGGTTTGGGCGTAACGTGCAATAAACCAATCAGAGCGTCATCTCACATTCCCTTTAAGAGCAGACACGCTTGTTCCATGGGGGATTGCTATTATAACGGCGGATTGCAATTGATTTTTCTTTTTTACAAAATGTAAATAAAGAAATGTCACAAGACATTTATGGGCTCACTCTCACTGAATCACGAGGTTATGAATGCATGGTGATATTTTTGTGTAGTCTAACATTAGACCGAAATTACTTTGCTTGCCTCACTCTTCTGTCAAATAAGCTCTTCTCTCCCACTCTGCTGAGCCAGAAAGATTTGCAAAGACATGGGTGATTTTACTATTAGCATTGCAAATGAATTGTATGTTGACTGAATGGTTTCCTTGCGGTTGATATATATCAGTGCAAATAATTCATTCTGAATAATTTGGGTAAATGTGTAAAGTAGATGTATGCCTATTTTTTTCACATCTTCGGACACCACAGTGATTTCCCTCATGTGGTAATTTTTTCCTTCTAATTATGTATGGATTGCAATAATTTGAACTGCTGCAGCTGTGTAGATGAGAGGAGCAAAGTGTAGGCGCCTTATGCACATGCTACATTATGGCCAAGCTTGCGCCCTTAAAATAGCATCTGAACATACGGTCTATGCATCTTAACAACATGCCACTGACTTTTAACCAGGTTTTTCCTGGTCTGTGGCGGAATTGTTTTTGGGAATTGCAAGATAGAACCAGGGAACATTTGTGCCGGAACACACCTCTTCTTTTTGCTGAACCGCCCAACGAAAGCAAGTTCATTCCCTAATTTACCAACGCGCGTCTGTGGAGGGAAAAGTCCCCTATACGTTGGGTGCAAAATAGGAAAGATACATGCGTTGGTGTAAAAGGTCAATTGCGCTGGGTGTAAGATAGGGCCCTAATACTTTTTCTATGTACACAAAAGGCCTATTTCTCTCAAATATTGTTCACATATCTGTCAAAATCTGTGTTAGTGAGCACTTGTCCTTTGCCGAGATAATCCATTTCACCTCACAGGTGTGGAATATCAAGATGTTTATTATTGCACGGGTGTGTCTTAGACTGGCCACAATGAAAGGCCACTCTAAAATGTGCAGTTTCATCACACAGCACAATGCCAAAGATGTCGCAAGTTTTTGAGGGAGCTCCCAAGCAGTGATTTAAAGCCACAACATGTGGATTCAGCACCACAGTGGGACAGTGTGACAGGGACAGTGTGATGTCACAGGCTAAGCCAGCTAGGGCATCCCCTGCCCATTTCCTTTCCTTCAGTGTATTCAGGCTGGGCCAAATCCAGTTGGCCCGCCAGCCAATTAACAGCAAGTTGCAGCGTGTGAACAAAAGGCAGTCAACTGTATGTGCTGCTTACTTCATATTATTATAAATATAAAATTTATTTTACAACTTATTGAGAACAACTTCTCATTTGCAGCAACAAACTGGGTAGGTTCGAAAACAAAAAAGCTATTAAAAAGCAAGAAGAAAGCAACACAAACACAGTAATAAAATGTTCCTTAAGTAAACATCTAAAATACCCTAATGGCACCAGTTCCTCCAATTTAAAAGTACATTGTATTCATAGAATCATTGTTAGGTGAGTAACGTTAAGCTTGCTATAGTGGGTGAAACAAACCTGTTTCTATTTTAGTCCTCTGAACTTAGCTGTAATTTAGGAACGGTTGGTGCTATATCTGCAATTGTGTTGATCTTATGTTTTCACCATGATATTTGTTGGGTTTTCTGATTAGACATCAGAAAACCCCACAAATATCATAACCATGTGTTTAGACCATTCGCTACCTCAACTGAAATGACAGATATGCTAGCAAACGTCATAAAGCAAAATTTCCAGTTGTCTAATTCTTGAGATATGCTTATTTAATTTCAGGTGAGTTTACAGAACGGGAAAAATACAGGCCTGTAATCACACTAATAAACCACAGACAAGGCAACATACAGCCAACCGTCACACTCAGACCACTTCTGCAAAATAAAAAAATACCCTCTGACTGTCTCTGTCACGGTGTAATATAACTATAATATGTTGCTGTGTATTCAGGCACTACTGTCAGAGGGGTCTAAAAATAGATCAGTTATTTGTTGTCATTATTGGTCACTAACCTCAGACAGTCTCGTCAGGCATTGACATTCTGTCATGTGTCACTTGTTTATCATCACCTCACAAGAAGAGCAGTGTTCTGTTTTAGATGAGTGTCAGCATGGTTCTGCTTTTAATACAGAACAGACCAAACTTCCTCGGATCCCCAGGCTGTACTTTAACACTGTTAAGGCATACAGGCATCTGCCATGTATCCTTTGCGTACCGTAAATTATACGGTTAAACAAAACAAAATCATCTGAATATTGCTGATTCACTGTGTTAGTAAGTGCAGAACACTCACACGCATGACAGAGCAAAGATAAGAGCTGTGGAGGGCAGCTAGAGAGTGGAGGCCAACGTTTCGATATGTGTTCTGCATTCATCTGTCTCTCTGGTCTATTTCAGCAGACCAAAGGCTCCTTCTCAGAACTCATCTGTTTTCATGATGAAAGAGAAGCTGGCTTTTCCTCCATATCTGTTCAAATGTAGCACAGCTGTCTGTCGCTTTTCTTGTCTGTCCCGCTCTTTCTTTCTCTCTCTTTTGCTGTCTTCCTGTGTCTCTGTCTCTCTCTCTTTAGGCGTCTTTCTTCATGTATCATTCAATTCATTCAATTTATTTCACTTTTCTTTGAATGATGTAAACAAGTAACTTATGCCAAAGCATTCAATTAAGTAATACATTTCACATTTTAAAACAAACAACAATCAAATTAAATTATTACATTATTATAGTAACTCTGTGTCTCTACTCTTTAAATGTCCCTCTATCTAGCTCTTTCTCTCTGTCTAAATGGAACATCTAGTGCAGAAAAAGGGATAAGGCCATAAGGTTCGTATCACATCCTCCTTGACAATGCCGCATTCACGGGCTGGCTTAAAAGCACAGGTTATCCTTGTCTCTCAACACAATAGAACACTTCAGGGCCACTTCAATACATTTGCTGTTGTTCAATGCATACCCACAAGAGGGCATTGTAGGGTATCCCACGAAGGTGAGCAACATGATTTGGTAAACAAAAGTTAAATCTGTAATGAGGTTGTGCTGCTAATCAATGTTTCATAATAGAGCTTACATTCAGAGCACTGGTGTGTTTCATATTAAAGCTTACTTTCAGAGCACTGGTGTGTTTCATATTAGAGCTTAAATTCAGAGCACTGATGTGTTTCATATAAGAGCTTACATTCAGAGCACTGGTGTGTTTCATATTAGAGCTTACATTAGGAGCACCAGTGTGTTTCATTAAAGAGCTTACATTCAGAGCACTGGTGTGTTTCATATAAGAGCTTACAGTACATTCAGAGCACTGGTATAATTTCAATCGGAAAAAAAATACATGATATTGTGTCCTTCTGTAACATATAAACAGTGATAGAAAAGTTGCAATTGTGTGAAATAATATCTGTGATTATCATTAAACTTCTCGTCATGTCTCCAGACCCTTGAATAAATAATCCACTTAGAAGAGCAGACAGGTAGAAGACACTGCCTTAACTGGTACCATCGAGTCTCAATATCCGGAAAAGCTGCAATCTGGCTCCTGGTTAAAGGACAGCAATCAGACCAAGCAAAACATGTGCAGGTTGGGCCCCTGTAAATTCAACCACTGGTTTTATAATTGATGAATGTGTAATTCCTCCCACATATGTACAGACTTAAAGCTTCCATGTTAAATGAGCAGTGTGATTAGGATCGGATGGCTTTGTGACACATGCCTGGAGGAAGCATGTGACCAATCTTCCATCGTCCAACACCTGAGAGCCGATGAGACAAGGGTTATATGGTATGTGGACATATTGGCTGGGTAGAAAAGTGTTAAAAATAAAAATGCACATGAAATATTATCAACTCAGAACTTATTAATTTTGATTTGGGGGTAAGATGTGTTTGAAACTTAGCTAGTCAGGGTCTTTCAAGGTAAATAAAAAAAGAAGAGAATTGGAAATCACAAACAAGGCAAAAAATCAAGTTCTGAATTTGTCCGTCCAGAAGTCCAAGACTAATGAAGTGTCTACTATGTCAATAGTAAGCAAGGACAGTGCTTCAGTGCAGCGTTACCGTCACCATCTGTAATTAATCTGCCATTACAAGAGAACGAAGATGGACAGAGAGGAAATCCTCTTAGGACAATGCTTCATTAATCTCAACAGTCTAATGCTCTGAGAGGTTGTGTATTTCACTGGACTCAGCTGTCCTGTGATTATTCAGTGTTACAGACTACCAAAAATATGCCTTAAAGGTGAGCATGGACGGTAGCCAAACATAGCTGTCTTTTTTAGGTGTCATGTGTGGGCTCTTTTCAACAGCTCTTCTTTCTGTCCTCATCCATCCAAATGAGTCGTGCCGTGGAAAGTGAAGCCCACTCGACAGTGCCCACGCTTCTCTCCCTCTCCATCTCTTATCGCTCCTGTTTTTTTTTTTTTAGGCGGGCTAGGTATCGGGTTGTCATGCTGTAACTGCGGAAGTGAATTGAAGCTTCCTATTTCACTAAGTTAAATTGTGGTCCAGCAGAAGCGATGAGAGATAAGAGGGGCTTTCCTTTGGTAAGACTGCATTGTCACAATCCTGCACAAAAGATTCATCGATCTGTCATGTTTCTCATGCTGAATTTCTGTGTCTTTTCTTTTTGGTTACATACAGTACCCTTCAAAATGATTTGCCACCTTGGTATAAACCAAAAAGAGCAAAAAAAAACAGAATTGTTTTTATCAGCTTGATATGAACACTTAAAATATGACAGAAAAGCACCAACCTCATAAATGATCACAACAATTAAAAGGGATAAAGGTTGCTAAACCTTGATATTATTTAGGCCATGGCAATAAAGATATTGAGCTAGGAGCTTGTAACTCCCCATCTCTGTCGCCTAGGTTGATCCAGTGATCTAGGCCTCAGGTTGCTCCAGTATTCTAAGCTTCAGGTTGCTCCATTGGTATAGGCCTCAGGCTGTTCCAGTGTCCTAAGCCTCAGGTTGCTCCGGTAATCTAAGCCTCAGTTTTCTCCAGTAGTCTAAGCCTAATGTTTTTCCAGTACTCTTAGCTTCAGGTTGCTCCAGTGGTCTAAACCTCAGGTTGCTCCATTGGTATAAACCTCAAGTTACTCCAGTAGTCTAAGCCTCAGGTTGCTTCAGTGGTTTAAGCCTCAGGTTGCTCCACTGGTCAAAGCATCAGGTTTCTCCAGTATTCTAATACTCAGGTTGCTCCAGTATTCTAAGCATCAGGTTGCTTCATTGGTGTAAGCCTCAAGCGTCTCGAGTAGTCTAAGCCTCAGGTTGCTCCAATGGTCTAAGCTTCAGGTAGCTCCAATATTCTAGATCTCAGGTTGCTCCAGCAGTCTTAGCTTCAGGTTGCTCCATTGGTATAAGCCTCATTTTGCTCCAGTGGTCTAAGTCTCAGGTTGCTCCAGTGGTCTTAGTCTCAAATTGCTCTAGTGGTCTAGTTGTCAGGTTGCTCCAGCAGTCTAAGCCTTAGGTTGCTTCAGTGGTCTAAGCCTCAGTATGCTCCAGTGGTCTAAGTCTTAGATTGTGTCAGTGGTTTATGCCTCAGGTTGCTCCAGTGGTCTAGGGCTCAATTTGCTCCAGTGGTCTAAGTCTCAGGTTGCTCCAGTGGTCTAAGTCTTAGATTGCGTCAGTGGTCTATGCCTCAGGTTGCTCCAGTGGTCTAGGGCTCAATTTGCTCCAGTGGTCTAAGTCTCAGGTTGCACCAGTGGTCTAGGCCTCAGGATGCTCCAGTATTATAAGCTTCAGGTTGTCCAGTGGTCTATGCCTCAGGTTGCTCCAGCAGTCTAAGCCTCAGCTTGCTCCAGTGGTCAAAGCCTCAGGTTGCTCCAGTATTCTAAGCCTCAGGTTGCTCTATTGGTATAAGCCTAAAGTTGCTCCAGTAGTCTAAGTCTCAGGTTGTTCCAGTGGTCTAAACCTCAGGTTGCTTCAGTAGTCTAAACCTCAGGTTGCTCTAATAGTATAAGCCTTTTCAGGTATTCTAAACCTCAGGTTGCTTCAGTGGTCTAAGCCTCAGGTTGCTCCATTGGTATAAGTCTCAGTTTGTTCCATTGGTCTAAGTCTTATGTTGCTCCAATTGTCTAGGCCTCTGGTTGCTCTAGAGGTCTAGGCCTCAGTTTGCTTCAGCGGTGTAAGCCTCAGGTTGCTCCAGTGTTCTAGACCTCAGGATGCTCCAGCGGTCTAAACCTCAGGTTGCTCCTGTGGTCTAAGCCTCAGGTTGCTCCACCGGTCTAAGCCTTATGTTTCTCCGCTGTTCTAAGTCTTTTGCCCTATTATATGTGCTGTTGCAACATTGATTGTTATCTGACCCCATGCAATTTCCTGGAAAATCTTCCCTCTCTATTTCACTATTTCCCTGTCCAATAAAGCATACAATTCCAGATATTTTTATTTATTTACCCATTTATGGTCTGGTTTCTTGAACACAGATTAAGCCTAGTCCTGGACTAAATAATCAAGTTGAATGGAAATATCCATTGGTCTTGCTTTTTTAGTCCAAGACTAGACTTAGTTCTTGTCCATGAAGCCAGCCACAAAGCCAGATAAGAAATTTCAATCAACTGAATCTGTACTAAACCAGCCAAAAGTGTAGTTTGACCTTTGGCACAATGAAGAACATCAATTGAGTGGTCAAATTGTCTCCAAAGATCCCAGTTGAACAATTGGAGAAGTCAGGCCTTCTTGTAGTCTACAAGTCTCTAATACTATAATTATGTCACATTTGTCCCAACAAGTTGTGAAGACCAATTTTACCTGATAATTTGTCTTATGTAGGGACTTCCCAAAACTCAGAGTTACTCAGAAAAGCACTTTTACTCAGTACATTTACCACCTCTGCTCTAACCTAATGAGTTAATAAAAGTTTACAACCCAGTGTCCCCTAATCTAATGAGCTAAGAAGTGTCCCCTAACTTTTAGAGCTAAAAAGAGTTTTACAACCCAGTGTCCCCTAACCCAGTGTTTCTCAAACTTTTTTCAATATTGTACCCCCTTTGAATTGCCTATTTAAGCCAAGTACCCCCTGACCAGCGCCAAGTACCCCCTGACCAGCGTAAAACATATTTGGTAGAAAATAAAGTATTTAAAGAGGTACAATACAGTGCCGGCAGTGATAGATTCACTAAACAACAACCTTTTTTAAACAAAAACATTTAAATGCTACATTTTAAATGTTTAGAATCCATCGCTTAATTTATTCATTATTATAGTATAATGATTTTATGCATGACATATTTTTTAATTAAAATTTTTGCAAAAATGTCATGTACCCCCTGCAGTACTCCAAAGTACCCCTAGGGGTACAAGTACCACCATTTGAGAAACACTGCCCTAAACTAATAAGCTAAAGAGTTTACAACCCAGAGTCCCCTTAGCCTGGAAAAATTCAGACCCAAATCCTGAACAATAAAGGGTCTGGGTTCGAGTAATGTAAATGACTCAACTCGAGGGGCGGCACCAAGCGTGCATTTGAAAATCTCACTGTATGCAATTGGGTAACACTACGACCAATCACCAGTGGGTTTTCACTAACCCTATGGCGGAGCTAACTGGTAGATAAAACTCTTACCGTATCAGGTCACAAAACAGCAAAAACGTCCTTTTATAAAAAAGGAACGATTCGAGCCCCGTCTTTTGTTCCTCTTTTAGACAAAAAGCCAAGTCTAACTCGTTCATTGTAGTGGCCCAAGTCGTTTTAAACAACTGGTGTTAATCCATAGCGATCTTACAATGTTTACTAATGACTCCGAGGTTGCAGAGCTGTTGTGTCGTCATCTGTTTAACAAGCCTCTGGCACGCCTATATCAGATACACCGATGTGATTGGTGCAGCTCGGATACAAGGGCATAGTTAATGAGCAGAATTACTCGGTGCCAGAGTAACTTGCTGAGCAAATTCAAATTGTGCTCTCGCGAGAACTCTGGATTTCCAGGGTAGAGTCCCCTAACCTAATGAGCAAAAAAGAGTTTACAACTCAGAGTCCCATAACCTAATGAGCTGAAGAGTGGAGTCTACAACCCAGAGTCCCCTAACCTAATGAGCTAAAATTAGTCTACAACCCAGAGTCCCCTAACCTAATGAGCTAAAATTAGTCTACAACCCAGAGCCCCCTAACCTAATGAGCTAAAGAGTCTACAACCCAGAGTCCCCTAACCTAATGAGCTAAAGAGTCTACAACCCAGAGTCCCCTAACCTAATGAGCTAAAGAGTCTACAACCCAGAGTCCCCTAACCTAAAGAGCTAAAAAGAGTTTACAACCCAGAGTCCCCTAAGCTAATGAGCTAAAAAGAGTCTACAACCCAGAGTCCCCTAACCTAACGAGCTAAAAAGAGTCTACAACCCAGAGTCCCCTAACCTAATAACCTAAAAAGAGTTTACAACCCAGAGTCCCCTAACCTAATAAGCTGAAGAGAGAAGAGTCTACAACCCAGAGTCCCCTAACCTAATAAGCTGAAGTGAGGAGTCTACAACCCAGAGTCCCCTAACCTAATAAGCTGAAGAGAGAAGAGTCTACAACCCAGAGT
>JACXGM010006755.1:13326-32203 GCA_016801145.1 Umbra pygmaea | reverse complement strand
CACACACACACACACACACACACACACACACACACACACACACACAGCATTTGGAAGAACACAACAGCAACGCTAGCGTCACCAGCAGTGTGTTTCTATAAAAAACATCAGACTATCTTCTTTTACAACATTCTCTCAGTACTGTTAGGAAGGACCCAGATCCATCCAACAGTGAGTGTTTCTACAGAGTATCGAGAAGTAAAGGTGGCACATTACTGTACACTATACCTAGGAAAAACACTGCCCTACAGCAAACAAAGAATTACCTTAGCCTAAACATAAAAACCACAGGTACCTTTAACAAGGCTGTGAAGAGAAGGGCTTTCTACCTCATCAAAAAGAACAGAAAACTCAACACTGCAATCAGAATAAATAAAAAAACTGTTACATAACCCTTTGTCCTCTATTGTGGCGTCTACTTTCCAACCAAGAATTAAAAACGGGGGCTCTATGCAGATAAACCCTCAGGGTATAACACAAAACCAAATATTACATGTTGAGCAGGATTAGAAATATGCAAAATAATACACCCAGCTAATTTCACACACAGCTAAAACATTCACCTAGAGAGAACTAAAACTAGAGAAGAGCCAGCTGGACTCTGGGCTCTGTTCTCAAATCCAAACAGAACCCACTGAGTCTTAGTACAGCAGCACAGTTAGACCCAACCAAATACAGACTGTTTGAAACACTGGAAAGAATCGACCAATAAAGCTAGTTAGAATTGCTTTCTGAAAATTGCGGCCACTGGCATGGAAACCGAGCTGCACTTCTTCATTTGTTGTACTGTTGTGCAATATAATGTGCATACAACAGTAGCAAGGTTTTCAAGCCATGAGGAAGTGGGGAACGTGTGGATGACAAACAACATTGTAAAGACATTTCACTTTGTCAGTCATGCAGTACTATTTGCACATAATTACACTATTCATACCACAGTTAGTATAGATAACAATTCAAATGTATTGTATAAAGCCCTGTTTATATCAGCAGTAGTCACAAAGTGCTTTTACAGGTACCCAGCCGGGTTGTGTGTAGCAATTGAAGTGCCTTTTATCAAAGGCATTTTTTTACATAATTGACAAGTTTAGATCACAGAATCAATATGTTAGAATCCAAACGAACACCACTCCAAGCCAAGTTTCACCAGTTTAAAACAGTTGAGCTCCAATATCACTGCAGCGTTCACCTGTCTCACTTGCCCAGCTCTAGGGTTTGCAGACCATTCTGTTGCCTTCATCTGAGGCCTCCTGGCATTATCAGCCCATGCTTAATGCGGTACATCTCTTCCCATCCACATCCTGAACCGGCAGCACACCGGAGTCTAGAGTGACACTATGAATCCGTTAACCCAGTGGTGTTTGCCTACATGTGCTGTGGTAATCCAGGGTGTAGATGCTCTCCAGCGGCTCTAAGAAGGACCCAGGTGGCACGGCACCGATGTCCTCCACAACAAGCAACCACAGCCCAGTGCACTTCAGGGGGGAAGCCTTTGCCATGTCGCTGAGATGTTTTGCCCCAGCTCCTCATTGCAGGTCACCCAGCTTAGTGAACCCCCCTGTGACAAGCCCTCAGGCTGGCTGAGCTCGGCACTCTGGTTTGGATGAGCAGCTTGTGGAACAGTGACTCCTCCATTATCCTCACTCTTGCATTTTGAAACGTGTCCTGGAACATATAGACGTCTTGTCCGGTCCTCATGTACAGCTCAGCCCGGAGGGGCGATGCCAGATCTGTCATTCAGCAGTACTTCCAACAGGAACAAGTTTTCATCACATCCAAGCCCCCTCTCCGCCTGCTGGTGCAGAAGTCTCAGGATAAGATATTAAGCTTTGTTGGTCAGCTTTGTGGCTTTTGCTGATATAAAGGTAACTTTATAAACAAGCATTATATAAACATTCCCTATTATAGTCAGATTAATTTCCTGATAGATAAAACCAACACGTATTCCCTATGATTGACAAAAGAGAGAGAAGAGCTTGTCCTGTGGCCCTCTGACATTCTCGGGTCAGGTTAAATGGTCACGGCCAGAGCCCCCCCGCTGGGAGGAGACCTCCCCAGTCTGTCATGAAGCTGACTATTGTAATGAGATGCCCTCTGGGAGAACCTTGCCTCCGTTCCCCGTGTGGCTTTGATCTACGCTCGGGTAGGGGGGTCAAACAAAGTTAATATCCTATGGTATAATGTGTGAGTACGTGTGTGAGTGCGTATGCGTGTGTACGTGTGTATATGCATTGAACTCTGAATGGGAGCATTGGTACTGATCCATTCAGGTCAGAGTATTCCTTTGTATTCAAACTTAATTAAGCTGAGCTCGCCTGCCAATCAGAAATAGTGCTGTGGGAGAAGCTTGGTTTTGCACCGCATGGTAAAACCAGGGGTTTCTTAAAAAAGAGACGGCAGTTGAGGTGCAGTGTAATTGAAGTGTGGAGTGCTGTTTAATTGCATTGTGATGCCAAAATGACATCCAAAACAACACAATCATGTACTTCGAGAGGAGATTCATAGATCATAGTTTTGAGTAAGTTTCAAGCGTCCAGCATAATTGTTTAAAGCACAGTGGATTAAACAATGTTTAAAATCAGTGAGTGAAAAATTTGAGCGGGAGAGAGTGAGAGAGAGAGAAACAGCAAGAGAGCGAAAGAAACAGAGGAATGGAATTGAATTTCGATACCGTATTCTCTTGAAAAATCAACAAATACTGAACACACTGAACATATTGAGCTCCAGCCCAGTAGGGGGCAGCACACACCCTCTGTTTGTTTATCGCTAATTATGAAAATAACCCGTGTCACAGAAAGTGGGAAATAGTTTTAGGGGAAGTTAGGAACGTTTTATGTACCACACAGAAAAACACCCACACATGGCCTAAATGGTAATTTTCAGCCTTGAATCACTACAAAGCCACAGGACATCTTAAATAACCAAAACATATACTTATTTTTTTAAATGAATAATTTGGGCCTAGTGTAAACTTCAAACCATGCTGTTTGATTGTACATGGGTCTAACAGGATCTGGCTGGATCTGGAAGAACAGTGTCAAGGTAACACTCATAGGTAGGGGTCATATTAGGGAAGGACGGCTGCAGGCTCCATAATAGAGAATGGAGGAAGACACAGATGCCACACATCATGTACAGGAGACACCGATGTTATTACATAATGTGAACATCTTGTGCCACGGCTTCAGCAATGCAATAATAACAAAAAGGTTCAAGAGAACCACAGTGTCTATTCATAAACAATGACAATATAAAAAATATATTCATAAAGGCATAAAAAGATTACAGAAAAGGAACATCTTAGATACAGTCTGTACCAGGCTGTTCTCATAGCGATACATGTAAAATCATTAAAAAAAACGTGTACCCATGTGAACGTTTTTTCAGAGTCAGGGAAACGTCAAGCCTCGTACGGTTAAGAAAGTCAGTTTACCTTAACCTTACGCTAACGGTAACCTCACCTTACCCTAAACTCAACTTGTGATTCAATCCGTACGAAAGCTCACATTTGATCGGCCATATTTTAAGTCTGTCTACGTAGTACGCCGAAATGTCCATTACATACGGTTACCCACATATTGCTATGTAAACTATACCCACATAATTATAATGTGGTTTTGATCATTTATAAACTCATAGTTTTACTGAATGATAATATGCTGATAAATTGCAGTAAAATTATCGCTACACTGGAAAAGATTATTATAAATAGAGTTAAGACTGTCTTCTAACAGAAAATATTATTGCAGACTTGCAAGTTCAGAATCTCACACCTAATACAGTTTGCTACATGGTGTACCTTTCTCATTATTTGTCTTAAAATACATACAGTATGTAAATGTGATTCTAAATGGCATAGTAAAATGTACAATATTTTTGTCATTTTATTAATTGAAGCTAAACAAAATTAGAAATGCAGGTAAAATTTACAAAACATGTGCATGGACTATTGTAAAAGAATTAGCGGCAACGGAGGGAAGTCAAGCTCAAGCCTGTTCAACAGGTGGGTCAATGTTCAGCTCTTCTCAGTTTGTTCCAGCTCTTCTTAGGGACAATTGCACTGGCTGAAGGGGGCTGTGTCTTGATTACACTAAGTGGTTACTATATTTTAGCGACAGTGCTACATGGACAGGAAATATCACATTTTCCCTAGTTCCCAGCATGCTGCATCAGAGAGATTGTATTGTAATTGAATTATGTTTAGTGTGCTAAATTATCATTTGGTATTTGTATTGTCAGTAAATGTTGACTATTGGTCCTGTTCATGTTATGTGTTGTTTTTTAGTTGATTTACTGTATACTGATGCTTGTGTAAACCGTCAGTGAGAGTGTAAACTAACCTTTTATTGGCCACCCTCTATTATCGGCCACATCTAGCGGTTCAAAATTGAGAGTCACTGAAAAACAACTGTACATTCTGCGATCAAGTATACAGTACCCTTTCAGCTAGACATCCACCGATTTTCATTCAAATGTATGTATTTTATTTCTATTTTAAGTGAGGTTGAAATTGTGTATGACAAGTTGCAAATCGTTAAATTCTACTTGGACTACAAACACTACCTCCTGAAATGTCCTATTTTTAACCTCTACGTTTATTGCTAAAAGTGTTGGTAAATTTGATTAGATTTTTAAAATTCCATATACAGTACATGGTAGTAGCCAGAAATAAATCAATTGTTAGGGTTAAATAATATATAACAAACAACCACGGTCAATCTTTATCGTATACTGGAAAGAAACCTTTTGGGCAACAACCCTGCTTTAAGAATCTGGGCACTCTAGTTAAGAACTAGTTAAAATAGCAATATTTCTACGAACATTTCAATCATGATATACAGCAACAAGGTTGCTAAAACTTTTATTACACAAAACATTGGTGGTTCTACACTAGGCTGTTTTGCCACCTCATGCCTTGCGGTATACTTAACATTCCCGACCTGGCGTACGCCAAAGTGTCATCATGTGAGTGCCGTAACTATTTATGCGTGGTGCTTGTGACACTAGTTGCAGTCTTCTCCTGAACAGAGGTGTTGCAACTGAGGAAAGGCTACTGACTTTGATATTTCTACGGACTGGAAGAAGAAGAAAAAGGTATATGATGGAATGCTGGCAGCAGCATTGAAGTTCATGTCAACAGTGGCTAAGATTATCTTAACTGTGTTGTTATGAACCATTTACAGTTTTATTATGAACCATTAACTGTGTTATTATGAATTGTTTACTGTGCCCACAAACTCGTCCATGCTTTCTGTCGCGTGCCACAAAAAAAAGAGTGGTGCGCGCCCTTGGCTCGCGTGCTCGAAATCCCCAATCGGGAACGTTGAGTATACTGCACGCTTCACTGTTTAGCTTTGAGTCATGCTGTTCCTCTGTACTGTCTCTGCATTAAAGAGGCTTGGGGTAAATCCTATGCAGTGTTGATAGTCATTGGACTCTGATCCCCACAACATTTTTACGGAACTCATCGATATTAAAACTTAAGAAAATGAATACTATAATGTAAAAATAGTAAATATTACTAATTCATTGTTACAATTTAACTAGATCAGTTAAACCAGTCTGTTATACCACTCTGTTGTTGCCTAGTGTATTTTTTTTCAGTGATATTTACGCAAGCAATTATACAATGGTACTGTGAGATGTGAGAAAGTACAGTGGATGGCCCCTTGTGGATGGATAGATTATGGCATTGAGTGTAGCAGTCCATACTGTCAAAAAAAAGTTGTCGAGCGGTAATAGCTCGGTGTCCTGTGATGGTAGGGCTAGTGCAATTGTCCATAGTCACCTGTACAACCATATTCATTTTTTGAGACCATCTGACAGCCTGATGGTCTGCAGGAAGAAGCTGTTATGCAGTCTGGTATCTCTTGACATAATGTTTCTGAACTGGTGGTGTCTGTTGGACCTGAGTAGCTGAAACATGAGGCTAGCATCAGTGATGACCTTCTTTTCCTTCCTATTGGTGTTGTAGGTGCCATCCGGAGAGGGCATGTAGGACCTGATGTCACATTTAGCTGGGAGTCGCAAAAGTGTGGAGGAACTCACTCCAGAGGTGGAGCTGGGGAGATGTCCTTTTGTTGTCATCTACTGTAGCTGACACACTGATCCACAGAGACAATGTACACAGCCAGATCAAGCGACAGGAACCCAAACCATACTGGGCTGCCCAGGACCAGGCTTGAACTAGACTCAGCAGGACTTCAACTGGGGGTGGTCCCCATCCCCACGCTGACTGAACATTCCCTCCATGATCTGTCACTCCGATCCCCAAACATTAGCAGCCCCACCGCCACTCCCTCTCTCTTTCCCCTGCCATGTAGCGCTGCACAGGCTTTAGGGCAGGGTCCCGAGTCGGGTATAAAAGCATATTATTACCTGACAGCTGAAAGGGAATGGTGAGTGGCTACCATCCAACATCCCCCACTCCTTTAAAACAGCACTAGAGCCCCTGCTGTGTCCACTCACTGGTAATGGCTTTGTGACAGAAGGCCACCTGAACAGACACATACATACACCCTTGTGGGGACAATGAAACCAGAAATCTGTTTCCCATCACCTAACCCTAACCTTTACCCTAAACCTAATCTTTACCCTAGCAATAGCCTCAATAACCTGCCCTTCATACATCAACTGAAACCTAGACCTTAGACATAATGCCTACACCTGAAAGTAACATGTAAATATTAACAAATTATGTGTTAACTCATATTTGTATAATATACAAGTATAAAACAGATTGATCCTAGTGGCAGAGTGTAACAAAAGCTAGTGGGGACTGATGTGTAATGTTTTACCATCTTTCTGAGGACCTCTCATGTTGTAGTCATTGTTCAGTTATGAAAAAGTTATATTTTACCAGGCAAGTTGGCAAAAGACAGCACCCTACACAGGGTAGATGTCCCCTTCACTGCTCTGGGGCACTGGTATTAATATTTACACCAGAGGGAAGAGTACCCCCCACTGGCCCAAAAACTAGCCACCACCTACTACTAGCCTAGCTAAATGTGGGAGGTGAACTTATTACACTATTGTCAAGCTAGCTTACTCTCTGTCAATGTGATCTGAAAGGACATGGTGACTGACATTAATGAAATAATGAAGCCGTCATATGAAAACAAACATACAACACAAACATTTTTACTATGGCAGTAAATTACAAAATGAATACATGACAGTTTGGTGACTGCGCTACTGGAATGGTCAAAAACCACCCCACGATACATTTCGGTCATTATTTCAATTCAACTAAATACATTTTATACCAAAACTGAATCTGGAATCAAAACAAAAATTGCACGGCAGTCTGTCACACACAGAGCGGCAGCCAGGAGTGTGGTACACGCGCGCAGCGCCAGACCGCAGGCTCCATAAAACACGAAGCCCATTGTACTTCCTGGCTGCACCAGCCTGGCATGCAATCACAAGAAAAGTACCCTGCTGCCCCGCTGCTTGCATTGAGCATTTGTCATATATTTTATTTCTCCTAGTGCTTTTTCCTTCTTCTGCCTCTCTCCCCAGTGCCACCAACTGAGTCAGGACCGAGCTGGTCTTTCGTTTCTGCTCTAACTAATCCATTGGACTGGCAGCCCCTGGTTCAGTTCCTCATGTAAAACTGGTGAATTCGCTCAGCCAGAGACGTGTCTGAACAATGCGGCCTCTCCATTTGTGGCTGGGAGCGGGAGCGAGGGCGACAGTGAGAGAGGCTTGGTGTACCGGCTGAACAATGGCGCCCTCACATTTGTGTCAGACAGCGCAGTGAGCGCCAGGAGAAGGCGGAGGCCACGGCAGAGCAATCAACTCTTAAAAAAGCATTATAAATACATATTACTCCCATAGTTCTTTATTCTCCATTCCTCTCCGAATCCTGAAAATGTTAGAATATTTTTCCCTTCCTCACACAGCCTTGCAGGAACGCTGCGTCTTAGTCGAGTGTCACCCGAGGAGATTTACGCCACGACTAATGGCTCTTTAACATGCAAGGTGGGTCACGGCTGGCTCTTCAAGGAGGGGTTACGCAGCAGTCATGGACGTGACCTTGGCCTTGGTAATGGAGGGGAGGGTGAGTGAAGGGACGCAGCTAGCTAGTAAAAGCTTTTCACTGAGACGGTCACATTCACCTCTGCACCTCTTCCTTCTTTCTCTCAGGTGTTTGTGTGTGTTGCATTTTCCCGTCGCGAGCGCACACAAGCTTATACACACACACACATCCAATCTGAAGGTCATCCCGATCTGTCACTCTTGTCACTGCGATGCTGTCACCGTGACAACAGGCGGCGTGCCGATTTACACTCCATCAGCCAGCGGGGAATGTGAGCGAGCAGAAGCGTGCGAGGGGGGATAGGAGAGCAATGTGAGGCGGAGGAGAGAGAAGGGGAGCTGAGAGGAAATGAGTCCCCGACTTCAAACTGCAGGGTGAAGGACCTCATAATAACCCAGGACCAAGGCCTTGAACGGACACGTGGAGGGGAGGGAGCATGATCATCTACGTAGATAAAGAGGTACACACTGCACTCAAGTGTTTGAAAATGCACCGTCCGGGTTTATTTTTGACTAGGATTGCCTTTCCTCGTCGCACACTAGCGACTCCCGGTGCTAGGTCGGGGGTCCACAAGCTCTATCGTGATTGCTGGTTGGGGATTTGTAGATGCTGGTGAGTATTTTCGAGTTCAACAAGCAGATAAATGAAAGGCAGAACAAATTACCCTTCAGAGGGAGTCGTGTTCTCATCTTGGACTCTCCAACAAATGTGAGCATCAGAATATTACACTACAAAAACAATGATTTAAGAAAATGTAATATAACAATGATGACAAGATATAGCTATCCCAGATTCACACACAAACACACACTACACACACCACCTTAATATTTCCCTCTGTAGTTATTGAAAGTAATGGCCCCATGTCTTAGGATCTGCATTATAAGACATCCCACGAGAAGACTCTGTCTCTTCTTACATATGTGAATGGCCTTTAAATCATGTAGCAGTGGTCTGGATGGGACACGGAGAGCCCAATTTAAAGTTGTCTATCTGTTGCTGCAAAAGCCTAGCTGCTTTGATGGGCTATGGAGGAGGTTGAATGATTTCGCTGTTGACGCAGTAAAGCTTAGGTGCTTTGATGGGCTATGTGCTTTGATGGGCTATGTGCTTTGATAGGCTATGGAAAATGTTGAATGGTAACTGCGTTGGTGTGCACTGTGGACTTTATTGCTTTATAAAAGCTATAGAGATCAAGGTTTATACATTTTTTCAAATGAGATAGCTGGTTCTATGGCTAAAATTAGTTAAGCTAAGACTTACATATCAAAAGAGTGCTGCTGAAAACGTTGTGGTTAAAATAGTTAGCTTCTTTATGGATGGGAAGAAATGCATGTAGCTAAATGGAATGAAGACTTTATCCGGTCTAATCGAGCCAGTTTCTTTTTTGATGTTGTTCAACCCTTCTTCAGGTTATGTTGGTGGTGAAACGCTTCAGCATCACAGCTCAAACACAAACCCACACAATTGAGTTTGTCATGAGATTAGGTTGCCACGAGGTTAATTGGTGTGTAATTGCTGTGATTAATTGTAGTGTAATGTAGCACATGGTTGCCGCCACGATACCCCCCCGTGGAGTTGCGGACAGCACGTTATGCAACTCCAACAAAATTAGAGACCGCATTTAACCAACTTATGTGTGTGAGTGTCAGCGTGTTTGTGTGCATTTGTGTCTCCTTCGAGCCAACAAAAGGAGATTTAATTAGGAGTGAGTAGACCCACACACACACACACTCAGGGCTTGATTAGAAGGGAGCTATGGAGTGAGAGCTGAATGCTGGAAGTCAGGCAAGCCAATGTACAGACAGGCTGTCAATATCCCTCCCCAGCACAGTCACTAACACAACAAACACAATACAACTTCCTGTTTGGGAGTCACTAATACTACAAACATGATACAGCTGTTTGGGAGTCGCTAATACTACAAACATGATACAGATTCCAGTTTGGGAGTCACTAATACGACACGACTTCCTGTTTGGGCGTCACTAACACAACAAACACAATACAACTTCCTGTTTGGGAGTCACTAATACTACAAACATGATACAGCTGTTTGGGAGTCACTAGTACTACAAACATGATACAGATTCCAGTTTGGGAGTCACTAATACGACACGGCTTCCTGTTTGGGAGTCAATAATACTACAAACATGATACAGCTTCCTGTTTGGGAGTCACTAATACTACAAACATGATACAGATTCTTGTTTGGGAGTCACTAATGCTACAAACGTAATACAACTTCCTGTTTGGGAGTCACTAACACTACAACCATGATACAGCTTCCTGTTTGTCAGTCAACAATACTACAAACATGATACAGATTCCTGTTTAGGAGTCACTAATACTTCAAACATTATACAGCTTCCTGTTTGGCAGTCAACAATACTACAAACATGATACAGCTTCCAGTTTGGGAGTCCCTAATACTATAAACATGATATAGATTCTTGTTTGGGAGTCACTAATGCTACAAACATGATACAGATTCTTGTTTGGGAGTCACTAATGCTACAAACATAATACAACTTCCTGTTTGGGAGTCACTAACACTACAAACATGATACAGCTTCCTGTTTGGCAGTCAACAATACTACAAACATGATACAGCTTCCTGTTTGGAAGTCACCAATTCTGCAAACATGATACAGCTTCCTGTTTGGGAGTCACAGACACACAAAAAACCCTACAACTTCCTGTTCAGGACTCACTAATACTACAAACACACTACAACTTACAGTTTGGGAGTTGCTAATACTACAAACACACTAGAAATTCCAGTTTGGGAATCACGTATACTACAAACACACTACAGCTTATGGTTTGAGAGTCATTATGTGATTACATCAGCATTGCACATATTGTTATTTGTTTTATTGTTGTTTTTTATTGCCATTTATTGCCTATTTATTTTTGAATTGCACAGATAAGCACAAATAATGATATGAATCACAAGTTGACATGTTTCACTCTTGCAGTTTCCAAAAACTGTTTCTGAACAACACATCTGAGGCGAGAAGTAAGCTATCCTGTTGCTGCACTAATATTATTTAAAAATATAAATTTTTCAAGCAAGTGCTACGGCAGGTTATGTGCCCGGTGTGTTTACTTTCTTTTTCACCACCATGGTAAGAGATAATTTTCTAACATGTTAATCAAATAAAAAAGGCTTATGATAGTACTGTTAAACAATAGAAAAATAACCATATTTTCTTCCTGTATATTGAATTTTGAATTTATTTGTTTATTTGAATATATATTACATTTTGTTGCTCTGTAGCATGAAATGAAAATGGACACAGTTTTTGTTTCATTCAGCTGTATGTACAACTCATAACATCCAAGTGAAAGATATAATACCAACTTGTCAGAAAAAATAAAAAAACAGAATCAGTTGGAAAAGAAAATTACTTGTAAACCCAACCAGGTGTAGTTAATCACTTTCTCAATAGCACACAAAGCCAATTGACTTTCAACTGTGATCAGCTGTGGTCATTTTGATTAGCTCAGCATGAAACAAGCTTTTCCTGAAACATTTCAGTCCTTGTTAGTGCAACTGAAGACAACAATCAACTACGGGTGGCAAGGCATTGTCAAAAGATCTACAGGAAGTTAGGAGATGGATACAAACAATTTCAAAGGCTTTATCAGTGCCTAGAAGCACAGTGCAGTCCATTATTAAGAATTGGAAGGTATTTGGTACAACACAGACCCTCCCTGGGTCAGGAACTCCAAATTGGATGAAAGAGCCAGGAGGAAACTGGTCCTAGAGGCTACCAAGAGGACTACAGCAGCTCTGAAGCAGTTGCAGGAATTCATGACAAAGAGTGGTCATTGTGTGCATGTGATAACAATATCACAAATACTCCACAAATGTGGCTTTTATGGGAGGGTTGCAAGAAAAAAGCCAATCCTCAAGAAAGGCCACATGCAGTCACGACTGAGCTTTTCCAAAACGCACCTTGAAGATTCTAAGACCACGTGGAAAAAAGTGTTATGGGAGACTAAAATGGAAAGAGGAGACTAAAATGGAATTGTATGGCTACAATGCCAAGCAATATGTATGGCAAAAATCCAATAGAGCTCACCATCTAAATAACACCATTCCTATAGTAAAGCATGGTGGTGGTAATATCATGTTATGGGGTTATTTCTCTGCACCAGGGAATGGAGCACTTGTCAGGATAGAAGGAAAAATGGATGGGGCAAAATACTGTCAAGTTCTTGAGGAAAACCTGCTGCTCTCTGCCAGAAAGTGGTCAATGCGAAGAAGATTTACCTTCCAACATGACAATGACCCAAAGCACACAGCAAAACTGACCACACAGTGGTTGAAGGAGAAAAAGGTTAAAGTCCTTGCATGGCCTAGTCAGAGCCCAGACTTAAACCCCATTGAAAATCTGTGGAATGACTTGAAGACAGCAATCCACAAAGGGTCACCATCAAATTTAACTGAACTTGAGCAGTTCTGCAAAGAAGAGTGTTCAAATATTGCAACGTCTAGATGTGCAAAGATAGTAGAGACATATCCCAACAGACTAAAGGCTGTAATTAAAGCAAAAGGCGGTTAAACAAAATACTGAAACAAGGGGGTGATCCTTTTTCCAACTCAGTGATTGTTTTGTTATCTATTTATTTATTGTATGTTATTTATTGTATTATATGTTGGTGTTATATCTTTCACTTGGCTGTTATAAGTTGCACTGAGTAAATACAGCTGAATGAAACAAAAACTGTGCCTGTCTTCATTTCAGGCTGCAAAGCAACAGAATGTGATTAATTTACAGGGGGTGATTCTTTTCTGTATGAAAAACAAATGATGGAGTCTACGTGTCAACCAGCCTTTTTCTATTTTTAAGCAATTAATATTCCTATTCCCTCCAAAATGCAGTAGAAATGGGAGTAAATTCACTGCAAGAAAATACATGTGAAAAAGAGTCTCCATATCACTACCAAGCTTAATATTGCTAAGCACTAAGAGCCCACTATTAAACACTATTGAATGAAACAGATGGGAAGATAGCAGCGTTTTAGTCAGACACTAAGGCCGCTTTTACAAACCGATAGATTTCAGCAAAATGTCTGAGTCCACTAGAGCCAATTTCATAATGTTTTTATTCACACTGTCATGCCTCCAAACCACAATTGCACATTTGTGGGTGTCATTCAAGACATCTTGAGCTGGGTGCCTGAACGCCTACCTCAGAAACCAGCCCAACCCATTGACTATGGGTTAACAAACCGATAGATTTCAGCAACATTTTCGAGTCCGCTTGATCCGAGACAAAATCATTTGTACACTGTTTGTATCTACACTTTCACATCTCTAGAACGCAATTGCGTGTTTGTGGGTGCGTCTTGAGATGGGTGCCTGAGCACTTCACTCAGAAACCAGCCCATTGATTTACACTTGAAGAATTTTGCCCCAATACACATTTCTCCTGGGCTGTTTGCAAAGCCGCAGATGGGAAATTTCCAATTATTCTCATGTGCTACCTCTGGAGGTCGCGTGGAATTCGAGAGACCTGCAAGTTTACACATTACAATTGTGTCTTATCATGAGCTCAGCTCCAGCCGACTCAAAAATGTTGCTGAAATCTATCGTAGTGTAAAAAGCCTCTTACACATGAAGAATTTTGCCACAATCCACATTTCTTCTGGGCTGTTTGCAAAGCCCCAGGTGGGATCTTTCAAATTCGTCTTGTGCCCTACCCCTGGAAGCCGCGTGGAATTTGAGCGAGACCCGAAGTTTACACAGTATAATTGTGTCTTGTCCTAAGCTCGGCTAGAGTAGACTCTAAAAAGCGTAAAAAGTGTAAAAAGCCTTTAAGCTCTAGAATTCTCTTAATCTTGGCACTTGCAAATAAGCTCTTCACACTTGCCATTGTTCTCATATAAATAGTCACAGTTACAATCAGCAGTCAGTTCTGAAGCAAACAGGTTTGTAGGCTTGTATTATTTGTGAGATCATTTCAAAGAAGAAAATTGAAACAAGTATGATTGTATGTTTATAAAGTTATACATTTCAGAAAAAATTCATGCTTGTTTTTGGATGAAATTGAATGGGTTGATCATGTGACTGCTCTTCCTGTTTTTTAATAAAGTGATAATTAATTCAAAAGGCATTTGAAGTTATTTTACAACATGTAGCCTATCACATAAAAAAAATACAGGCGATCTAATTACCATGGGTGATATGTAACAAATTTGAACGTGACTTTTATGCTCACATATACAGGTCCTTCTCAAGAAATTAGCATATTGTGATAAAGTTCATTATTTTCCATAATGTAATGATAAAAATTAAACTTTCATATATTTTAGATTCATTGCACACCAACTGAAATATTTCAGGTGATTTATTGCCAATTGAGCACAGTAATACCATGGTCAGTAAACCATTTATCAGTGGTTTTGGCACTGTGAGCAGGTGCCAGCTCGTGCTGAAAAATGAAATCTTCATCTCCATGAAGCTTTTCAGCAGATGGAAACATGAAATGTTCCAAAATCTCCTGATAGCTAGCTGCATTGACCCTGCCCTTGATAAAACACAGTGGACCAACACCAGCAGCTGACATGGCAACCCAGACCATCACTGACTGTGGGTACTTGACAATGGACTTCAGGCATTTTGGCATTTCCTTCTCCCCAGTCTTCCTCCAGACTCTGGCACCTTGATTTCCGAATGACATGCAAAATTTGTTGTTGTTTTGTTGTGCTGCTTCTCTGTAGCCCAGGTCAGGCGCTTCTGCTGCTGTTTCTGGTTCAAAAGTGGCTTGACCTGGGGAATGCGGAACCTGTAGCCCATTTCCTGCACACGCCTGTGCACAGTGGCTCTGGATGTTTGTACTCCAGACTCAGTCCACTGCTTCCGCAGGTCATCCAAGGTCTGGAATCGGTCCTTCTCCACAATCTTCCTCAGGGTCCGGTCACCTCTTGTCGTTGTGCAGCGTTTTTTGCCACACTTTTTTCTTCCCACAGACCTCCCACTGAGGTGCCTTGATACAGCACTCTGGGAACAGCCTATTTGTTCAGAAATTTCTTTCTGTGTCTTACCCTCTTGCTTGAGGGTGTCAATGATGGCCTTCTGGACAGCAGTCAGGTCGGCAGTCTTACCCATGATTGCGGTTTTGAGTAATGAAACAGGCTGGGAGTTTTTAAAAGCCTCAGGAATCTTTTCCAGGTGTTTAGAGTTAATTAGTTGATTCAGATGATTAGGTTAATAGCTTGTTTAGAAATCCTTTTCATGATATGCTAATTCTTTGAGGTAGGAATTTTGGCTGTATGCCAAAATCATCAGTATTAAAACAATAAATTACCTGAAATATTTCAGTTGGTGTGCAATGAATCTAAAATATATGAAAGTGTAATTTTTATCATTACATTATGGAAAATAATGAACTTCATCACAATATGCTAATTTCTTGAGAAGGACCTGTAATTGGATCCTACTTTTACATCTTTACATTTAAGATTTGCTCAGATTTAGCTGTTTTGTGTTTATTTACACATTCAGAAATCTAATATATGGCAATATATGTATATAACGTATATGTCCTATATTGGAATATATGGTGGAAAGAGGTTGGCTAAATGGTCAATTATGAGTTTCCAAAATAATTATAAATTAACACTTTTGCTCGCCGATAATGGCTGATACGTTTTTTGGAGATAAACCACATCCTCTAGTGTTACAATTAGATAGCAAATCATGTGAAAACTGTGTGCAGCCACCCCATCTGTCGTGAGCTACAGTCCACCTGTCCCAAGCTACAGGAGTCTGGAGGAAGTTATGACCCTGACGGACTTCCGACCAATTTGAGATTTGCTATGCAAGTCAGTCTGGCCAAGAGCCCATTCAAGCCCATTTCCAATTTTTCCAAATCGAGGCACCAATCACAACCATTGAGGTGGGCTTTACACGGTTACGATATCGCAGCTATATACTGTCATTGGTTGAAGCAGACAAAAACAACGATGGCAGCCGCAATGGAACATCGGGAACATCACTCGTTCGAATCAGCTATCGCGTCTACTTTAAGAAATGTGAAAGTTTACTTTTTGTTAAAAACCAAGCAAAAAGAACAACACTCAAAGCCTTCATATCTAAAAAAAGATGTTGTTGCGGTCTTGTCGAATCGATTAGGAAAAAAGTCTGATATATCCAAATGCGCCGAGAAATCATCCATTGTCTATGACTGCAGAAAAGCCAGGGTAACTTTGTAGCTAGCATGAAAGGGGATACATTAAAATCAGTTGCATAATCACTTGTTAGCTTTACATGGTTAATATTAGTCTAGAATAGTGGGTAGAGGTTCACTGCTTACGTTCCAACAGAACTGTTCCCAATTTTAATCAACCAAAACTTTTATCCGTTTTGTTTCAATTAAGTCAGTGATGAGGGAAATTCATCTTTCTTTTCTCATTGAACCAGGTAAGCATGTTGAGAACAGTGTCTCATTTACATAAAGTGAAATTACAGAAAGCAATAAAAAAGTCCCCGTCACCTGTTACTTCCTGCACCATGGCGTGCCCATTTCTGTATGACGTTTTGGATGAAGAAGCACTGATATTGAAACATACTTTCATTTATTTGTTGCTTTACAAGGTAGGCTACTCAAAGACAATTTACAGTCCAACCAGCACACTTAGCACATAATGAGATACAGCAATAAAACCTACTCATAAATCAAGCATATTAACAGCAAATAAAACAGAATGTAGCTACAATTTTGTAAATTTGTGGAGTGGCTAGTAAGTAAATATTTTAAATAATCATATTTACTTCATATTCTATGCTTCACCTTGTAACTAATGCGGCTTGCATCTTCTGCATCAGTAAATCTGTGATCGATACCGTGGTCTTTTTAAGAAAGCTGAGAACGTGCACTTATCCAGAATATCTACATCTGGCTTGACATAGCTTTACCTTTTCATCCTGGATCGGCAAACGTGCAACCGATTAAGCTGCGATGAGCGGATCGCACAAAGTCAAGCTCTGCTTTTTCAGTTATCTTGGATTTCTTTATTCTACTTTTGTGCAATACCCCCCAGGTGTGGCTTGTGTCAAGGTGGCTGAGCCAAGTCTTGGCTAATATAAAATATTGTTGTGTTTGTTTTTCAGAATCAGTAGGGCGCACCTGAATTCTTCACCAGTCCTACAAGGACAACGGTCTCATGCCTCCCATCAAAAAGAGAGCTGCTCAATCAAGCCCAAGTTACACTTGAAACATGATGATTTGCACAGAGTTGTGAACTTCATCAACAACTACGCAGAGGATAATGAAGTAGTATTACCTGGACACCACCCAGGACAGAACAACTTTGCTGGAAAGCTGTTGCCATTGCATGTGACAAAAGCAACCATCTGGTGTCTCTACAAGGAAGCCATGATGACACTTGTTAGGTAAAGCATTAGCTACATGTTTTTTATTTTAGCACAGACATTGATGTGACTACATTTATTTTTGTGTTTGTGTATTCCAGGGCAACATGCAGTTGGGCTGTCTTCATTCAGGAGGCTTTAGAGAACATTGGTGCCCCACATCTCAGAGGATCCAAGAGTGTTGTGACAGACTTGCCCTGCACCTACATCTGACACTGGACAGAAACAATCTGTAAGTATATACACTCCCATTTCATCCCATTCCATCACTTGGGTGAGTTCCCATTAACATACATTTTCATAGTACATTGTTTTCACTCTCACTGGTCCCCCGTGGGAATCGAACATTAGAAGGTTGTGACCAAGAACACTTCTGCCTGGAGGAACAATGTGTGATAGTATTACCAGTAAGCCTTATGTCAGAAGTGTTTATTAATGTAACAGTGTTTTTATATGATACAAATAAACAAAAAATGTATCTACAATTGCTGGTTTACTAGTGACATATTTAAATTATATAATACATTTTATATATGTTTTTTTATATATGTTTTTAGTTCAAATTACATTTGAAATGTGTTACAAATATACTAATGAATGAAATAAGTGGGTCAAATCTAACATAGAAGTATACTTATTACTATTGAAATAATATTTAAATATATTTTATTAATAAAAAAGAAACCACCTTACTGCCTTTGTTTGACAGTTTCTTAACAGCTTCTGTCATTTCCTGACAAAGATGGGTGGGGCTCAGGCTTAGGAGGGTATGAACAATCTTGAATGGGTGTGAACAAAGTGTACCTCTGTGAGGGTGAAATCTTTGGCAAAACTTTTAGGGGTGATTTCTCAGTTTTGCAAATCCAAGTGTATCAACATTTGAGGCATCATATCTTTCCAAATGTTTCTTCTATTTTAGTGTATGATATACCATTTGAAAGCTCTGAATCTGTAATTTCATAAAATGTAAAAAAAAAACTTTCTGACCATAAGCCTAGATATCTGCGGTGGGTATAAACTGAGATACACAGACTCATTAATTATATTTTTTATTTGTTTTATGTATGTGTGTTTCTGTTTAGTTTGGCCAATGCTTTGCATTGTAGTTATAATTGTGAGGCCTTCGCTACCGGGTAATGCACCACAACCCGAGACTCACGAACGCAGCACACATCAGAGAGCGCAATCACCGGAATACTGAACACCTGCACCAGGACATTCTCACTATATAGCCAACACTGATAGTCAGCCTCTTCGCGAGGTATTGTTTTCTATTTGAGCATACTAAGCGTTATATCCTGACTAAGCCATTTGTGTTTTTGACCTGTTTCTGCTTTCCTCCCGATTCCTGAGCTTGCCAACGATTCTGTGCCTTTGCTATAAGAGATTACCCTGTGTATCGACCCTGCTGCCAGTTCCCAGTGTATACGAGATCGGATCCTGAGTTT
>JACXGM010006755.1:0-13226 GCA_016801145.1 Umbra pygmaea | reverse complement strand
ATAATTAGATTTCTATGAAATGTCCCTTTTAAGATATTAGATAATTCAATTGGTTTTTGCTAGGTTGGGTTAGGTTAAGCTAGTATCTTTTAGATCTGATGATTAATAATTATGTTCAGCCATGTTCTATTAGTCAGTTAATTGCTTATTATAAAGGGTAGCCAAACTAGAGAGAAGTGTTGGTCATTAATAATCTGTTCGTGGAGAAGGCTGTCCGGGAGTTACTAATACAAAAATGTAAGTTGTGACAAGAGTTCTTGAAGTTTGGAAGTTATGTGTATGCTCTTTACTTGTAAGTTAGCTGTCAGCATCCCATGCCGCTGTGAGAGCATGGTAATATGTATGGTATCGTTGTGCACTAACTTTTACTTGTTCAACTGTACTAGGGCTGCAACAAACGATTATTTTGATAATCGACTAATCTAACGATTATTAGAACGATTAGTCGACTAATCATCTATTTTTTAACGATTAATCAGTAGGCTTAAACGATTATCCAACTGAACAGGCCAATCTCTTTTAGTCCAATTTTGCCCAATTCAAATCACAAATGCTCTGTAAGAATTGTTTCAATCATTTTGTTGCTTTAAATCTAAATAGAGAATACAAATACACAAAAATAAGTCAAGTACAATAATTCCTCCTCAAAAGAAAGTCATCAAGATACCCACTGCTGTAGAACTGAAACAGAAAAAGGGGCATTTGCTTCAGGACACATTGGTTGAAATATTAATTTACAAACAATTATTATAACTAACTAAATAACTCTCTATCTAAATGTGTCTCATTACATTATGGTCATATACACTTTACTGTCTAACAGCTGTCTGTGGACATGTTGCTATGGTGTTAGTATGCATGAAATACTGTGTAGTTAGTTTATATCAACTGGTGTCACTAACAGTCCATCTTGTTTAATTCCAGCTGGAGCACACACACCTTTCACCTCTCGTGAAGAGATGTTTCCTTTTTCATTGTTCCAGCATGCACGTTGTGCTCCCATGGAAAGCAAGTTCTGCCTTGCACGTATTACAGCATTTTTAGTCGGAACATAATTAAAAACTTTTCCACACGCAAATTGTTCTGCTCCGTTTGCACAGTGACATTTTAGTGCTGTTTTCTTCTATTGGATTGCATATGGGAGAACTGCATTACAGTCTAGCACTACAGCGCCACACTGGTCAAATCACGTTATTGCAGGCACTTAAAATAGGTCCTATGAGAACAAACGTCATGTCGACAACAAAAATATTTGTTGACAATTTTTTGTTGTTGATAATGTCAACTTACGTTTCAGCCCTAAACTGTACTAGGTTGGGAGTGTGGTATGTGCATGAGTTTATATGTATGTTCTACATATACAAACACATTTGTTTTCAAAGTTTATGCCACTGTGAGAGGATAATAAGCTCATTGTGCACTTGCTTCAACCGCCTGCAAATGCAATACATGTATGTTTCCTGGATCGTCCATTAAATAAGCAACAACCATCTACTGCCTGCTTTGGTCTCCCTCCTTAACCTACACACACTGTGACAGATGTTATATATACAGTAATATATATGTGATGATAAGTAGGGGTATGACATATATGTCAATGAAATATTATTTAATTATATTATTATAAGTGGTTTTTAAAAGTATCCCATACCGAAATTGAATATATGGCCATATATGTATGTATACTTACATGTCAGATCATCACATATGTACATCTATGTCAAAATATAGAAAACTACCGTTTTATATATGTGAGATATATTTCCTCATTTTCTAATTCATATATGGTCAGATAATTTCAAATATATGTTAAGATTACGTAGTGTCCAGAAACAGACTCCATGAGGGTAATATGAGGGCCCGACGTCCACAGGTAGGGGTTGTTTTTATAGCCCAACATAGTGCAGGATGTTTGGCATTTGCCAGAGAACACCAAGATTGGCAAATTCGCCACTGGCACCCTGTGCTCTTCACAGATGAAAGCAGGTTCACACTGAGCACATGTGACAAACGTGACAGAGACTGGAGACGCCGTGGAGAACGTTCTGCTGCCTGCGACATCCTCCAGCATGACCGGTTTTTCGGTGGGTCAGCAATGGTCTGGGGTGGCATTTCTTTGGGGGGACGCAGAGCCTTCCATGTGCTCGCCAGAGGTAGCCACACTACCATTAGGTACCGAGATGAGATCCTCAGACCCCTTGTGAGACCATATGCTGGTGCTGTTGGTCCTGGATTCCTCCCAATACAAGACAATGCTAGACCTCATGTGGCAGGAGTGTGGCAGCAGTTCCTGCAAGAGGAAGGCATTGATGCTATGGACTGGCCCGCTTGTTTCCCAGACCTGAATCAGATTTCCCAGCACTGGGAATCTGGGACATCATGTCTGGCTCCATCCACCAACGCCACGTTGCACCACAGACTGTCCATGAGTTGAGGGACGCTTTAGTCCAGGTCTGGGAGGACATCCCTCCATCTCATCAGGAGCATGCCTAGGCATTGTAGGGATGTCATATGGGCACCTGGAGGACACACACGAACCATCACTTGATGTCGATTTGCCAGGTCAAATGGAGTCTGTGATTGAGAATGTTGAGGCTGAGAAGGATTCATCAGAGAAAACACACGATACGGATATATGAATGTCGACACCAGTGGCTCGAAGAATACCAGTGGTTAAGGTACCAAGACGGAGCAATGCACTGTGTGTACTGTAAATTATGTGGGCCTTCAATTGTAGTTCTGTCCAAATTTGTAACTGCGTCAAATCAATTCAAACATGAAATATTGAAGCTTCAAAATGACAGTAGAAGCACGGGAAATGTAGAAACAGGTACTGTACGTATCCCGTAATGTAGCAGCACTCCCGACTGCATTTCGGCATCAAGATTCCGTGGGGAATCTGAAATGATAATTAAGTTCAATGTATAATATAGCCAAAGAGGAAATGCCATTCACCAAATATAATTCACAAATTATTCTTCTGAGAAAGAACGGGGTGGCTATTAATTAAACATATGCTAACCACAGATCATGTGCTGAATTTATTGGAGTAATCTCAGACACTCAAGCAAAAGACCTGTGCCAAACTTTCTTCGACCCAGTGGCCTACTTGTCATTCATCTCCACGAAAGAGTGTGAAGTAATCTTTGCTCGTGTCATTGAAAAGGGAAGACCTTCCAACATCCTCATTGGTCATATTGAGGTTCAACATGCCCATGCAAAAGGAATTTTCATTACTTATATACATTAAATTATAAAGGCTGTAATGCTTTATGTAGGCCTACTGCACAATATTTCTCATTTTAATACCGAAAAACCAATAGCTACTGAAAATCTATTATTATATTATTTATGGATTACATATATTTAATTTGTCTGCCCATCTGTGCCAACCATAGCATTTTGAAAACTAAAATAAATTCATTTTGCACTTCATAATGTACTGTATTTTCTATTGCAATAAATCTATCCCAATCAATGTTAAAGAAAACAAGGCATGTGGTTTAAAAGATGACAAGTAATTAACGTGCACATCTGTATGCAATACAGGTCCTTTATTGTTCCTTATTATCCAGAACAACATACTAATTTGTACGACCAAATCATGTTTTGCGCCAGTAACTGAAAACGTTAGTAGTGCAAGTGCCACCGGTGGAAAAGGTTAGTGTAAAAACCTGGTAGTGGTCTAGGTCAGTTGTGATTACTTTACATTTTCAGTGTAGTGAGTTGCAAGTTCTAGTCCCAGCGAAGGCCAACTGCAGTTTTTTTGCAGTCTGTTTAAAGGACACATTCAATTTGTATATTGTAATTGTAATCATAACTAAACATTGATCACTACATACAGTACAGTCAGACTCTGATACTGGCAAAATTCTAATTTATTATTGACTCCAGACTGTACAGTAAGAGAGATCGCTTAAACTACAGTGCATCTCTCGTCTCAAACAATTTGCGTCAGGTAAGCAACTTTGTTCTTCAGGGATTTTACCAGGGAATCCCGTGTTATACGTCACAAGGGAATCCTGTGTTATGTTACAGCGCATTTTGTCTCTCCCGCTTTCTCGTCTACATTCATGATAAATAAAATAGGGTTTTACACAATGCTTTCAAATGTATACTGTAGATAATTAAATATATATTTTATCTGTCACTCTTTGTGCTGACCAGACCAGACTGAGATCAGGAAGAAGCCAATCTGGCATTTCCTCATTTTTGGCAGAGAAAAGCGCACATCATTTGTGTAGAAAGGTGACACTTAATCTCTTCTCGGCCAGAACATGCTGTGATGTTCAATTAGCTGTAGTCATTGTGTTACAAAACACCCAACCCCCCACGTGCTGATTACATGAAACCAGCTATTCTCAAGCAAAAAAACTTTTTGTTCAACTTGTTATGTAGGGTTTAGCTCTAATTCTAATTCTGATGGTCTCTATAAGAATTCAAAAATTGTTTCTATAAATAAACAAGTGACAGTAGTTTAAATTACTATATTTTCTCTAAAATACATTATTTTAAAACATCAAAACAAAGTCTTTAGCAAATCTTACATTGTCAGAATAATAACGGCACTGTCTTTACTGGGTGTTTTTTATTCACATGAGATTGGATTACCTACTAAATGATGCACATCAGCAGGGATTTAGAAATGGGTATGCACAATACCGACTGAAAAAGAAGTGGATATATGCCATATACCTGCGTATGCCATGCACTACAATGCTGAGCCAGAAGGACGTTTGTGCCGCTATGCACGCACTCTCAAAATATCTGTGAAAAAACTGTAGGCAAAAAAGTACTGGTCATTTGCTGCCAGTAATTTTCATATTATTTTACAGACATTTCCTTCAAAGCAATAACCGAAAATTATTTGTGAACACAGTAAATGTTTGTTAACACACAGATCGGATATTACAGATCTGATGAACAGACTATATATTTAAGCAAACCGGTAATCTATAATATATCTGAACAATTTTCCCAGCCCTCACATCATTCACATGACTCAATGTGGATATGCATTACATTTGGAAAAAAAGTGGGCTGTTTGTGTTGCATTTCGTGTTTTTGCCAATGGGAGTTTTTTTATATAACATTGGTGATGTTGAGAATAGGCATCATAAATATAAATCTCTTTCCAGTGAACCTGGCTTCTCACTAATCACATGCCTCAGGCAGATGCGTAACTATGGTAACAGGTATGCGGCGGTGCCGGCCGGCATCAGCTAACAGTTCGCAAAAATGTACCATTGATGGTGATCTTAAATTACATATTAAAAATGACTTTACTAAACTTGCTTGAGCTACAACTGAAAGTTAAACACAACAGTAGGCCTACACCAAATCTGGATCTAACTCAGGGAAGAGCCAAGGAAAAAGCTTGATCTTTTTGTGATGGTAAAAGATTACAGGGTCAATTGAATGGGCATTATGAATGGGCTTTTTATTATTTAAAACTCCTTTTTCTGTAGCCTATTCATATGTCCTGATATTTAATTATTTTATTGTCATACAGTTTGTATTCAACCAAACTGAGTAATTATTTTTGTTTTAGTTATTTTATGTTGTATTTTTTATTGTAAATTCATTTCTAGTGAATTACATGTTTCCCATGGATTTCTGACCTCTCCAGCACACACTCTCTCTTTCCATGTGAAATACATTTGATTTGTGATGTATTGTTTTCTATGAATGTGTGCAAACCAATAAAATCAAATAGAATATTGTGACAAAAGCATTTTGTTTTTACTAACGATCGACCGATTTATCGGTCGGCCGATATTTCAGGCCGATATTAGCATTTTAATCGCGGCTGCTGCTTTCGCCGATTTTTCCGGTATTATTTACAGACAGGCGTCCACACAGGCAGCTCTGTTTTGCTGGAGAAGCCATGTACTGCCCTTTCCACACTAGCAGAGTGCTGTAGCCTGCTCTTCGTGACAACAGTAAGTTTTAAACTTTCAATGCATCTTTGAAATATTGCCATACACTTTGGAAGTGGAAACACGTTGCTCTACATGTACTTTCAACTTTAGCTAAGCAAGTTTTGCGGGTCCAACGAAAAATGCGAATGCCGAATGCCTCGTCTATAAAACTGCTTGACATTGTATATAGGGAGCTGCAAATAGCTAAGTTGCATGCTATCTGTATGCATACGGTAGCTGTTACGAACACTGGTCATAGGATTAAGTAATGCGGACGTTGTTCCGTTCCATGGTAGGCTATTTGTGGGAGTATTATTCAGCGAACACCTGGCTGAGGATTGTGGTGTCTCTCCCTCTCTCCCTACTTGGAGCTGGGCGGAGTTGCCATTGTAGTGATATCAGAGCGCAGCCCCCCCCCCAAGAAGAGCTACAATGAGAGATATGTTTTATACATAGTTGAATATTAATTTGCGTTAACGTTTATCATGTACCAAACATAAATGCACCGTGTGTGCCTTACTTGTGTTTAGAACCATTTGCTGAAGTTATTATCATCAATCCAGTTCAATGGTGGTTGAGTTATTCAGTCAGCGTCAGCTACCAAACAGAAGCTACCAAACATCACAGCGAAATATGAGAGTGCTGCACCACCTGAGGAGAGCTTTTAATTTTTTTTGTTATGTTTTATACGTGGTTGAATATGTATACATTTTAAAGGTACAAAATGTAGTTTTCCAAAACAATAACAAAAGACACACTTTGCATTAAAAAAGTAAACATCACTATAACTATATTATATATACTTCTTAGTTTTGTACTTACATTATCCAAAATGTTCCACCAACTTTCAAACCCAGAGAAATTATTAATATAATTCGAAGAGACGGGACATTTCATTTTGTCTTCTGTCAATGGCGTCATATAACCTTTGACTGCCCGAGTTGCTCTAAGTTCCAGGCAACTGCCAAACATAACATGAATAAGGTTATAATATTTTTAACAATATATTACTTTGTCAGTGAAAATTTTTTCTGCTGGAGATGCTAAATTGGAAGGTTGTCATTGACGATGATAACAAAACCCATGATCCCACGCTACTTCCCGACGTCATTCAAGTACATATTTTGCTATTGTTTTGTTTGAGAGACCCCTAGCGGCCAAAAACTACATATTGTAAGTTTAACATTGATGTAGTTTAGAACAGAAACTTGAACAATTTGTTGGTTATTGTGCATCTGACATCAACGTTATTTTCCTCTGCTGATTTATGTTCTTTGGTTGACAAATCTGGCAGCTTTTACATTTTCGTTTAGAACTACTAGTGTGTTGTCTTTGCATATTAGGCAGCATATAAGCATTAGACATGCTTTTTTTATTTTATGTAGAACATTTGAAACCATTTTTATGATGTAATTTGAGGGAGCAAAAGCAGTATCGGCTCCAAATTTCGGCTCAAGAAAACTGGCAGTTCGTATCACTCATCGACCAAGGCTGATGAAAAACAATCAGTATCGGTATCGGCACTAAAAAATACATATCGGTCGATCCCTAGTTTTTACATGCGGGTTAGAAGGGCGAGATTTTGCTAAAGATGGCCAACACATTAATACCGTAAATACAATTTGAACAGTAATTTCCGCATTTGATTAGTCTATTGATCATTATACTCTTAAAATTCAGGAATTCGTTTAAACAGTCATTATGTTATCTAAAAGGCAACATAGTCATAATGGCCATGGGAACTACGGGTGCCGAGGGTGCTGCAGCCTGCTGAAAGCACGTGAATTTAAAATGATATGACTAGAAATTAAGTTTTTGTTTTTCGGACTGTTTTTAATTTTCCACCTTTATTCATAACATTGTTCAAAATATTATTATATTTATACTGGAATATATATATATTTAGAATATCAGATTTCTTTACAAATCCGTAAGAATTTAAATAAAGCAAATCTAAAAATGAATAGGAGTCTGATAGCAGAAGGACTGTTGATGATGGTCTAAGTCCCAGCACCTCATCGAGCTGTTTAACGTTACTTGGATCAGAAAATCAGCGGGATGTTGTTGATGACGCTAGCAGCAGGACTATCGGTATGACTCTGTGCCTCCCCAAACATTAAGCTCCTCCTCAGGGTCCAACATTTTATTTTTTTCTCACTGGCCCGAATGGGCAAGTTGGTCTTAAAATTTACTGGCCCGGACTGAATTATTACTGGTTCAACTAAAATTTGGTAAAAAATATATAAAAATCAGTGTTTCTTTACATAAATGCAGGGTAAATTGTCTTTGTGTGTAACCAAAAAACTACATCCATTAATATATTTTCCCCTATTCACAACATGGTAGGTGAGTTGTAAAAATAATATTTTGTTGATATTGCCCAGCCCTAGGACACATGTACAGAGGTAAATTTTGTGCATTCCAAACTAAGTGCCAAACAAGTTTTGTCAAGTTCCTGATTAAGAACAAAATGACCAATAACGGGAGTTAATTAGGAACCAGTGATCTATGATATGTAAAGCACAACAATTACTGCAGTACATGTGTCCTAGGATTGGGTAAAATTAACTAAATGTTGTCAGCTCCTCAACTGCTTGTAAAAATTTGTGGGATGATGAGGGTATGTTAATGTTAGACGATAACCGCACGCCTCGTGACCATTTCCTTTCGCTAAAAATACGAATGAAAAGATTATTTTCACAAATAAAATGTTGGCAACCTTTTTATAAGTGCATTAACACATTCCAGACTGTGCGTTGCCAGGGAATAACAGCACACCTCAGCAGCGAAAGCTTTCTGTCGTGTGCTAATGCTTATGTATTTAAGATTATTTTTATTCAGCAAGATAGAATAGGCCTATTCAGGCAACATATTATTTCAATCATGAGCACATTCAGATCACCTTGTTTAACCACAGAAGACCTGTCCAGAGTTATACTCTAAAACTAATATGATTGAACTAATAATTTAAAAGCTGTTTGTGAGAAGGATTTTGGAGAGAAGTACAGCCTACTTCTTCAAGAGTCTGGACACATTTAATATGAGTAATTTTTCCATAATCAATGACAACTATATTTGGCAAATGATCAGAGTTCAGGTATGCCTTCACGCTTCATCAAATGAGTGAGGAGGGGTGCTCAACAACAAAGGCAATAACATAAAAATTTGACTGACCCCGACGAGAACTTGGGGGCCAGGGTTAGTTGGAGCACTCAACAGAAAATGCAGAAATTAATGAATTTGTATGGTCTTTAATCCATTAAAAAGGACAGGTGACTGAGATAAGCTAAAATTAAAGCAGGGGAGGGACAAAAATGACGAGCAAACATTTTAAAAGAAGACAATTAATTTAAATGGCAAAATTTAGCACTGGCCAAATGGGTAAGTAACTATATTTGTTTACTGGCCCGACGTTAGTTTTTCCTGGGCCCGGGCCATCGTTAATGTTAAACTCTGAAATGCGAACATTAAATGAAAGCAGTAACAAACAGTGTATGATTAATATACTGCAACACCATAAAGATAGTCTGGTTATGCGCTGGAGTCAAACCATGCTCGTCCAATTGAAAAATGTTAGTTAACTCTAAGCAATATGAATTCTTCATGTTTTCGGTGCTGTTGAGAGATAACTGTTTAGACTGTGCAGGTTTTTGTATTTATAATAATACAAATAATACATTTAACTTCAGAACCTAGTTGTTTTATTATTGATATAGTAACACACTGTCGTACAATAGACATTTTAATGTGTCTAAAGGGAAATGCTTTGGATGAATGTGCAACCCAGAGCCACCTGGCAGCCATTTTGTGTATTGTTTTCTTTTAAAAACGGCCACCGAAATTTAGTTCACTTGGCCGAAGTGTGCCTCGTTATAACACGGTACAGCTCCACCCCTTTTGCATCACTTTATCCTGTGACATCTGTATGTTCTCAACCTGCAATTTCTGACACCTGAACTTGGGTCCACAAGCTTGCCTCTTATGTTATCATGTTATGGCAACATGCCATAATACATTTATAAACTCTGGTATACAAAATAGAGCTGACCAATTTGTCATACTTACTCACCACATCTGATATGATAGTATATTTTTTTGTCTATATGTTTTGTGCAAACCCCAACATGATTTGACCATTTGTTTCCCGGGCACATGTAAACTGTATATTATAGCTGTATTTTCTATATTTTTGCTTCTGAATGCAACTTCGTCCAAATAGTTGTTCAATTGCAGATGGGTGAAACAAATTGTTGAGCAAACCACTTCTGCCTGGGTTGTGGTTCTCAAATATAGGTACTAGGACCCCTGGTGGTACAGTAACCAAAAAAGTTTAGGAACCACTAGAGATAAGGAAATTTGCATCACATACCACTTGAAAATGCAAGCCGTTCTAGTTGACATATGACACCAAAAAACACTACAACTTCCTGTTCGGGAGTCATTAACACTACAAACATAACAGCTTCATGTTTGTGAGTCGTTGACATACTGTATGACACTTCATAATCTTACAACTTCCTGCTTATGAGTCATTGACATATGACAGTACAAAAAATACAGCTTCCTGATAGAAATCCTACTTTGCATGTTGCTCTCTCCCCCTCCCTCTCTCTCTCCCCCTCCCCCCTCTCCCTCCCTCCCCCTCCCTCTCTCTCTCCCTCTCACGCTCTTTCTCTCTCTCTTGCTCACTCTCTCTCCCTCTCTCTCTCTCTCCCTCTCTCTCTCTCTCCAGCCATGGTTGCTAGATGTCTGTCCCCATCCTCTCTCAGGCTTCTTCATTTTACACCTGTCTGTTCTCAGAAACCCATCATTCCATTTATCTTCTCTCCAGCTGGTTGCGTCTGCCTCTGAAGTCCTCACCTTGTCCTGCTGTCTACCTGTCTCTCCCTGCTTGTCGCCCCTATCTTTTATTCTACCAGTGCCTGTCTGTTTGTATGGCTGTCCCGTCTTTCTTTCTGACACTCTCTTTATTCCCATGCTGCTTGATCTCTCCCTGTCTCTGTTTGTATCTGCGTGTCTGTCTTCCTCTATCATTGACCTCTATTATCCTGTCATTTTCTTTCGATCTTGTTCTCTCTTTTTAAAAACATTTATTAAAATTGTTTTATTTCACCTTTATGTAAACAGGTAAGCTGATTGAGAACTGTCGCTGCAAGGATTCACCTATAATACAAAAAAATACCAAAAACTACAAAAAAATACTAAAAACAGACAAAAGGTTTGTGGGCATGCATGGAAAACCAACAAGTTACAATGGATCTTTCTGTGAACAGAAGTTGACCTGAACTCAACAAGGTACAAAACATGCCACCCTTCTGCAACATTTTATAAAATGTTATTATTACTTATATTTATTACTTATTTTCTCTCAGTCTGTGATGGTGGTTAGGCCTGGTTTAAAAAGCCATGGGATCTTCTAAGTAGATGTCTGAAGGACTTGAAAATGAAGCTAATTGACTTTCAACAAACAGAAGGCTTTAAAGTGATGGTTTGGTGTAATATAACCCTAGGGTCCTTTGCACCTTGACCTCTAGCCAAATAACCCCCATAAGTTTTTTTTGTTGACATTGGTCTAGTTAGAGCTATCAGCCGAATGGCTTAGTGCAGGCTCTAATGGAACCAATGGTGTATCTCATAAATAACACCACGAATAATGCCCGGAATGTTACCAACCTTTTACAGTAGTACAAATAGTTTCTGTACTTATAAAACGAGGCATTGAATAGTTTGTAAGTACACCAGAAGTATATTTAAATTACCCTTGCCTGATGGCTGCTCCTCTCAGCTGCTAATGTGATCCCGTGAGATCCCGCGAGATCACGCACAGAGCGCAACATGTATTGCCTAGCAGCCGAGAGTAGTAAATTTCATATTAGTCATTTAGCAGACAACAAGAGCGACTTAGAGTAAGTACATGGACATTCTCCCTGGAGCAACTTAGGGTGAAGTGCCTTGCCCAAGGACACAATGACATTTGGGACAGCCAGGAATCGAACCGGCAACCACATCCTTCTAACTTCTAGTCTGACTCCCTAACCGCTGAGATATCTGACCCCCATTCTAAAGCCTGCTCTAAATCCTGTTTACAACACTAAGTGTCTAAAGTATAAAAAAGAAAACCTTGACAAGCCAGAAACTGTTTGGCCATAATCAAATAAGGTACATTTGGAGAAAAAAAGGGTGAAGCATTTCATGAAAAGATCACCTTGCCAACTGTTAAGAAAAGATGTGGCTCCATTATGATTTGGGTTGTGTGGCAGCCAAAGAAACTGGTAATATTGTGGGGGTGGAAGTAAATTGATTAAACTAGAGTAAATGTCAACAAATCCTACAAGCTAATGTCCAGCAGTCAGTCAGTCAGGACACTGAAGCTGAAATTTTTTTGGATATTTCAACAAGAGAATGATCCAAAACACATTTTTAAAAGATAGAAAAGAAAGAAAGACAAAGATTTGGAATGGCCATCTCAGTCCCCAGACAGACTTGATTATTATTGAAATCCGCGGAGGGATCTGAAACATGCAGTATATGCAAGGACACCCAATAATCTTTCCTAGCTGAGTTCTACTAGGAATTTTAAATTAAAAAGTAATGAACAGAAATACTCATAGCTGGCTACAGAAAATGTTTGGATGTAGCTATATTTGCCAAATGAGGTGTTATAAAGTACTGTGTGACGGGGTGCTCTGATCGTTGTACACGTTATGGAAAATGCTAATAAATATATATATATATATATATATATATATATATGCAGAATGTTGTCATATTTAACTTCATACCATGTAGAGGTCAGACCATCTTCTGTTCAGAAGATTTATTAGAACATAATTTTAGTCCAGGGGTACCCAACATTCTGCATGGAACTGTATGTGGTTCTAATGTGGTCATATATTTGGCAGGAGGTAAAAAAGTTATGTTCTTTATTCTCTGTCATTATGTGCTTCTATACTAACTACCTCAAACTCTACCAGAACAGTGTCAGTGTCACGTTCCAGGCTTAGAGAGACAGACGCGAAGGTTCAATAATCCAAAATACTTTATTCACCAAAAGAATACTGCCGCGTGGGGCTTTACAAATAATGATGTCTGGCACGAACAGGAATGCGTACAGGGAAACATTGATCGACAAGAGACAAGGGGAGAACACCATGACTAAATACAAACACATACTGATTACTAACACAAACCACCTGTGACTCCCAATAACCCAACCAATAATCTAAATGAACCTATGACAAAACTAGACACAAGAGGGCAGCAACAACACATACAGAGGGAACACAGAGACTAAACATGGAAACC
>JACXGM010006754.1:0-32267 GCA_016801145.1 Umbra pygmaea | reverse complement strand
CAGACACTGGGTAGATTTATTTGATCATCAGCCAGAATTCCCAATGCTTTGGAGGTTGTTCGTTCATAGCACCGTGTTATGGGCTTTCTTTGGAGGTTGTTCGTTCATAGCACCGTGTTATGGGCTTTCTTTGGAGGTTGTTCGGTCATAGCACCGTGTTATGGGCTTTCTTTGGAGGTTGTTCGGTCATAGCACCGTGTTATGGGCTTTCTTTGGAGGTTGTTCGGTCATAGCACAGTGTTATGGGCTTTCTTGGCCTGCCCACTTTCTCTAAATACACTGTTGCCATGTCAACAATAACTGAACTGAACCACACCTTTTAAATCAAAATTAGCCTAGACACTTGTGTAAGTTGCCACTCTGGGTTCTCAGAAACATTTCCTTACTGTTGTCTATTTGTGAAGTAAGATTTCCGTTCTATTGTCTATTTGGTTTCTGTTGTTTGTCTATGTTCTCCTATGTGGTGGTGCTGTTAATGTTCCGTCCTTGTCATTTCCTGACTGTGATTGAGCCCTGAGCTCCATAAAGAATGCACATTTCATCACTGTGCTACAAAACCTTACCTTGCAGTGTAGATGTCCATCCTGATAGAACCAGATCTGTTCAACTCCGCCCGTCTCCGGCGTTGCCTGGATACGCATCAGCTTGATGTCATCCAGCTCACTGGTGACGGACATCAGAAGACCAGCATCCAGGCATCTCAAACGGAAGTGCACCTGACGCTGCTCAGGTACACGCAGATGTCCAGAGAGACAAGCACACAATGGATTAGTTCTCATGCTATTCTGCCTACTCTCAACATCAGAGTATGTCCCCTGTTGTGTTTAGCCTGTTGCGTTTAGCCTGTTGCGTTTAGCCTGTTGCGTTTAGCCTGTTGCGTTTAGCCTGTTGATTCAATTCAAATTCTGTTACACAACACCTTTTAAAGGGATTTTTCCCAGACTTTGCCAAGCTTGTCATCATAGTAAGAATTACATTTTTAACAATGTTTCGGTGCAAAGCTCTACAGCACGCCGGTACTGACCCCAGTCCCAAACTGGGTGTGGTCCATAACCAAATAAAGTGAGCTGGTTCTTACCTGGAAAAGAGGTCGCAGGGATCCGATTCGCTGCCAGCTACTGAACGTGCGCCAGTCGGGCACCTCACCAGGCTTCAGCAGGATCTGAGCACCACGGTAGTTGATTCCTTCATACAGAATCCACCTTCCAATCAAAAAAGTATCAACGCCATCAAAAAAACCATCAACACAATAAAAGAATAACTTTCAAATCATGATATGTTTCGGGGTGTCAGGGCAACATCTCCAGATTGGGTCTTGTGTCAGCATGAACACGTCACGATCACCACTCCAGGTTGTGTGATGGACTGCAGAGCCAGAGCTAAGAGCTTGTATTAGACATAACGCTCCAATCCCATTCAACTTAAAGGCTGTCGGGACTACATTTATGCAATCAGGAATAATTTAAGTCACTTTACATAAGTGCGGCTGCTAAATGACACATTTTTAAATGCAATCTTAATCAAACTCAAGATTTAATTAGACAGAACAAGAGAACCAAAATAATAAAGCTCACTAGTATTATGTTCACTTGAAACAGAAATTCTTGGACGTGTTTTTTAATCAAGGGCAAATTCCAGGTTTGAACATTAAGAGGGGTACATACTAAGCAAAACACTCAATGCTCAGACAGATATTCGTGTCTTGAAAATCTAGGGGGAGCAACTGAAGAAGTGTGCGCTGTAAAAAAAACAAAATAGTTGTCAGCTCTTATTGCTACCCTAGCTATGCTGTCAATCAAAGACCGCTGATCTTTTCTATAAAACACTCTCCATTGTAAATGAAAAACAGCAGCACAGTTTGGCTCTGTGTTGTAATTGCTTATTCACTTGGCCTCTGGGGACCTTTTCACTCTCCCTGTAAAGTACAAAACAAATATCTGACCCTCCTGTTTCCCCTCCTGTGTCCCTGTGCGTTCACACCTCCACTGTGAATTTCACACATCACCAGGACATTTCTTGCAGTCCTGAACCAGTGCTCATCTCAACACGTCACCATGTCCTACTGTTTAAACACTGCTGGTAGAGCAGTCAACAACTTCTACTGGTCCGGACCCCAGGGCTGCATCATGCCATAGTCTGTCCCTAGCCTGAGTTAGTTTGGTGTGAAAGGCTCTAGCCGAAGGCTATCCTTGTACTTTTTTCCTTCCTATATGACATACCTAATTCCTGCTAATTACACTAAGCTTGTTATACTTGAGTCATTTTCTTATCTGCAAACTTTACTCTCCATCCAACTGACTGTTAGCTATGCAGTAACAAAGAGTACCACCCTAATAATCACACAGGCTCCTGGTTTGAAGAGTATTATGTTGTTTACTAACCGTTGAGAGCCAGAGACTGTTACAGTCCTCTGAATCACACTGATTATTTTGTTAGTTGTTTTCACTGAGCACTGCTGAGACACGTCTCAGTCTGAGGTAAACAAACAAGACCGACCACAAATGCCTTTGTCAATCCAGTAGGATGAAGGATGTGCGTTTTGTTCACATGTTCGTGCCATTTCTAACAACCTCACTGAAGACAAATGTGAAAGAACAAAGTGTTTCTGTCCTGACAATAATGTAAAGTAAGGATTTGCATGTTACTGTCCTGACAATAATGTATATCAAGGGTGTGCATGTTACTGTCCTGACAATAATGTAAAGTAAGGGTTTGCGTGTTACTGTCCTGACAATAATGTAAAGTAAGGTTTAGTGTGTTACTGTCCTGACAATAATGTAAAGTAAGGTTTAGTGTTTGTTTATTTACTGTACATTGTATTTTATGCGATCTACCCAGGTCGTTGCTGCAAAAGAGAACTTGTTCTCAGTCAACTTACCTGGTTAAAATTGTATATGCACGCACGCACACACACACCCCACATTTTTGTAACTATATGATTATAACTTCATGTGACAACACTGAAGAAATGACACTTTGCTACAATGTAATGTAGTGAGTGTACAGCTTGTATAACGTGTACATTTTCTGTCCCCTCAAAACTCAACACACAGCCATTAAGGTCTAAACCACTGGAAACATAGGTGAGATACTGTTATATACACTGCTCAAAAAAATAAAGGGAACACTTAAACAACACAATGTACACTTTTGAATGCTGGCAGTGCTTTCAATCTAGTGGTAGCATGAGATAGAGTCTACAACCCAAACAAGTGGCTCAGGCAGTGCAGCTCATCCAGGATTGCACATCAATGCGAGCTGTGGCAAGAAGGTTTGCTGTGTCTGTCAGCGTAGTGTCCAGAGCATGGAGGCGCTACCAGGAGACAGGCCAGTACATCAGGAGACGTGGAGGAGGCTGTAGGAGGGCAACAACCCAGCAGCAGGACCGCTACCTCCATCTTTGTGCAAGGAGGAGCAGGAGGAGCACTGCCAGAGCCCTGCAAAATGACCTCCAGTAGGCCACAAATGTGCATGTGTCGACTCAAACGGTCAGAAACAGACTCCATGAGGGTGGTATGAGGGTTCGACGTCCACATTTACCAGAGAACACCAAGATTGGCAAATTCGTCATTGGCGTCCTGTGCTCTTCACAAATGAAAGCAAGCGATTGAGCACATCTGAGACATCATGTCTCGCTCCATCCACCAATGCCACGTTGCAAACAGACTCTCCAGGAGTTGGCGGATGCTTTAGTCCAGGTCTGGGAGAACATCAGTCAGGAGACCATCCGCCCCCTCATCAGGAGCATGCCCAGGCAGTGTAGGGAGGTCATACGGGCACGTGGAGGCCACACACACTACTGAGCCTCATTTTGACTTGTTTTAAGGACATTACATCAAAGTTGGATCAGCCTGTAGTGTGGTTTTCCACTTTGATTTTGAGTGTGACTCCATATCCAGACCTCCATGGGTTGATAAATTAGATTTCCATTGATCATTTTTGTGTGATTGTGTTGTCAGCACATTCAACTATGTAAAGACGAAAGTATTTAATAAAATGAGTTGATTCATTCAGATCTAGGATGTGTTATCTTAGTGTTCCCTTTATTTTTTTGAGCAGTGTATAATATATATATATAAGAAAGGGACTAAAGATCAAGCATATTTTGTGTGTGTCATATATATATATATATATGGCACAAACAAAATATGCTTGATCTCTAGTCCCTTTCTTAAATTATATTGTTATTGATAGATGGTGTCAATTCTCTACCTTTGTTTTTGTTATTATATTCATTACTGCATTATTTTAGTTGGAACCAGGGCACTAGATTTTCACTGTACATGCAATAACACCTGCAGTCATCTGTAGATGTGACAAATAAATTGTACAGTTAGAAATCACCATGAGATTCATAACTGCCATAGTTATATTTAGGGGTATTTACAATATGCCCAAATTCTTCATCTGAAGTAAACATGGATAGGAAAGGGCGTGGCTACATGAGGTTTCATGTTGCTTATAAACACAAATGGTAAATATAGCCTGGAATTTATTATTTGTATGCCAGTCTGTGTTTATATTCAATACAGCATAAACAATTAAAAGACAAACTGTGTGAATGTACCTTGTTAGTTGGTATTTCCCTGCCCAGGCTTTCAGTTTAACTTCTCTGCCCGGCTTTCAGGTTTGACTGCATAGAGCTAAAGAGCTAGCTTCCAGTGTAGAGATACTTGATGACTGATAAGCTTTTGTTTTTGTGTTGCGTTTAATTTGATTTTTTCTCCACTGTAACATTCCTCCAGGTCCTTAATGTGCCAGATAATGTAGTGCACTGTTGTCAAAATTCAGGGCCAAATATATGTTTCTAAACTATACAGTGGTGGGGCAGAATAAATGTTACTCATAAGAGGGGCTGTGCATGCCAGTAACACACAATAGACATGTTGAAGACCCCGTCTTAGAAAATGTCAACAGACACAGTAGAGATGCCTCCACACACGCAGACACAGGCACACACTGACGTCTTTATGAGAGTCCGTCTAACCTTGCCCGCAGGCGACCACTGTATTTTGAGATGCGTCTAGGGCTCGCAACGAGGCTGTCCCATGCATACAAATGTTACCTCAGACACACTGACGCACACAGAGTTGTTTTACTATACTTGTTAAGACCTTTTGCCAACAATTCATTCTTGTTCAAAAGGACCTAGCTTGTCCACATTAAACTTTAATTTATTTTGCAAATAAGAAATGAAACACACAGCTTACAATTTCCCTGAACCTTAAATGAATAGTATAATAGTGATTTTGTCCCCACCTAAATCCCAGTAAAACATGTAGACATAGCTCTGTACTTACATGCCTCCTTCCACTACAACTGACTGGACACGGCTGCAGCCTGCAGCCAGCTGTAAGTTCACAGAGCCGTCGGTGAGAACCACTCTTTTACCCCGCAGACCTGACCTCTCAAACAGGGTGATGGAGGGAAGAGAAAACTCCTACCAGAGGAAAAGACAGACCGACAGAGGTAAGATAGGTGAGATGGAACGATAGTGTTGACCGAGAGAAAAAATATGGAAGGAGAAACATGAAGAGTTCGTTTGAAGGCAACTAGTTGTAAGGTCATTTTCTTTTTATACATTTACATGTTGTGACCTTCAACTTCAAGAAACTCAGCCATCAAACCTCTCCATATTCAACCTGTATAAGAATAGACTATCCGTTATACTGATTCTTCTTGACTAAATACTCGTTCAAAAATATATGTTAGTGTAAATATATTTATCTATTATACTTCATTTTTGGTCGACTGACTATTTATCTAATTTCTTCGACAACATACATTTTTGTTTGGGCCTTATATTCGTTTTTCTTTGAGGTGTACAGTCACTTCAAATTATGTCACCTCGAATGACACTAGAGAAAAAACAAAAATGTTATTGTGACATCATTGTTTTCATTTTGAGTTGGGAGTTACAGAACGCGCTGAGAAGGTGTTTTTAGTGACTGTCGTGTTGGAAACATAACCGGCACACTGATTTTGAAGTGTTTAGGGGTCTAGAGTGATTTTGAAGTGTTTAGGGGTCTAGAGGAGTGATCCCTAAATCATACGGGAGGACACACTTTAGATCATTTTTAAAAGCAGAATATTTCCAGTTCCAAAATGCCCAAAAAGCTATTTCACCAAACAAATTTAAATGTAAACAGCATTTGCCATTGCAATTTTGGCCAAGTTAAATGAACACATCTTCCATGCAGCCATTGCTAGTAAAAAGCACTATGAATGTAGCCAGTTACCAGGATCTGCCAGGAGGCTAAAACTAGCTCACAAGTCAGATTAAAGAAAAGTGAACGTAAAAAATATATTAATTTAACACAAAATCAATAATTGATTGATCACCATCCCAGTCTCCTGACTATAATCCCATTGATAATCTGAGGATTTAACTGAAAAGGGCAGTCCACCAGGATTTGTGAGGATTCGATCTGGAGGAAAGCTCTGACCACACTTCAGGTATTGACAAATTAGAATTCTTTGGGGAAATTCATGTAATAATTTGGAAAGGTGTACTGTAGGTTTGACTGATTACATTCAATCTTCTGTATAGTCCATATTTTGGAAATTGAAATTATAGTTTTAGATTTTTTTTGTTTTATTGAGACTTTTATGCTCTCATTATCCTGAGGGACCATTTTGTTGGGGAGGTGACAGAGTATCTCGGTGCCATATACATGTTTTTGAACAGCAGAAGACCAGTGTTTCCCATCCCTCTTCGTGACCCCAGACGTTTCGTATTTTTCCTTTAGACCTAATCTGGCACACCTGATGGCCCTGTGGTTAACTGAATCCGGGTGCCTTTACTGGGTTAAACTAATAACATTTGGGACTAATAGCATTTGAACCATAAAGCTAATAAACAGGGTAGTAAGTGATCCCTGTTGCCTCTAGCCAAGCCAGGGTTGTGGGTTTGAATCCCACAGTGGACCTGTACAAATAATCCTGGATATGTATGCATTCACTACTTGTTCACTGTTATTCATTGAGACTTTCTGCTAAAGGACTAACATGTAAAAGAACTCACAAAACCAGTGGTTTGCAAGGACAGGATGGAGGAGGCGGGTCCCACACAGCCCAAGGCTCTCAGGTCTGGATAGTCTGCTTCCTCCAACACATACATCCTCTCAGTGTAGCTCTGGCCCTCGAACGCCAACCAGCTAATACACACATACCAAGAGAAAAAGGGTACCCGGTCCGTTAGTTGTCATTCCCCTTCGTTACATCATGCTGTTCAGCCAGCAGGTAATAAAAACATAAAAAATAACATTACCAGTAGATAATTTTTACCAGTCAAGCTTTATTTTCAGTTTGTGTCAAAATTCTAATTATGTCATAAGGCATCTTTTCTCTGTATGAATGTCAAAGGCATATTCCAATAACAAAATAGTGTGAATTTTCTATATGCCAATCACACAAAACATGTATGTGATTCGTCAGTCCATCCTCTACACTATTAGTGGCCAGTTTAAACTCATCAGAAAGAGGACATTTTCTTTTCAGTCTGGATGATTTACTGTACATATACTGTACGAGGTGGAGTTATTAAAGTATTTCTACAACATTTGAAGCTTTGTCCAAAACTACAATGTAGAGTGTTTTAATAATATTAAGTGTAATATTTCACTGAGCTCATAACGGCTATTCATTTCTATTTTAAATAATGAAGAAATGTGAAATAAGCATATGGTAAAACCATGAATACTCACCTGTTGGATTAGAACATGTTTCTATAGATTAACTGCTAATGCATAACAGTTTAAATTTGAAAACGTACATATACAAAAGAGAGACTGTTTATCTTACTGTCTAGCTCTATAGAACTGCAATATGGAACATACTGTCAACACAAAGGCATATAGAACTCATATGGGACAGTTACATAGAACACATATGGTACAGTGATATGGGACAGTGATTTATAGCGGAAAGAGGAATAATTTATTATGCAATCACCTGCCAGCCAGCACCTTGCAGGAACCCAGGGAGAACCCATCTGGAAATACAGGCAAACTGTCCTCTAGAACGTGGACAGAACCCTGGAATCCAGGCTCAGAGAACAAGTGAACCTGGGATACAAAAAGATCATTCTGAAAAACTTATTTGAACCTGATCAGCATGCGACAATTAAAATAGAATAAAAAAATTAATGTTGGCCCTGTTTCATTCAGTTGACTTACTTTAAACTTGGCAGAATTTTCCAGATTCTCCTAAAATAGATCACAAATGAACACATTATTTTACAATAACTGGATCATCTGATTAGTAATAAAGAACTTTACCTTACTGATCAAGATTTGATGAACCATGTCAAAATACTCTATGATGTTGTTATTGTCCTATTTCATTGGCTTTACCAGAGTGACGGGCATAACTTTACCAGAGTGACGGGCATAACTTTACCAGAGTGACGGGCATAACTTTACCAGAGTGACGGGCATAACGGAGTTGATTTTACAGTTGGAGGCCCCCCAGTCCTCAGGGGTTCCATAGAGACCTTTCTCCAACAAATACATCTTTCCAGAGAAGTCTGCCTTCTCAAACGCCACCCACCTAGAACAGAAAAAAATATTTCTTCCTTAAAGCACAACATACCAAAGGCAAGTGTTCTTCCTGCTGTGTCTTTGATGTTTTGGTATTCATTTCGTGTGAATATTTGGCAGTGAGAAGTAAGTGAACAAACAACATTTCAAACATGAGCTTCAGGGTTAACACTAACAACTGTTTAGAACTTTCTAGATTTCGGAACAGAATATTCCAGGAATCCCATTTGAGGATTCCAAGGAAAATCAAGAATTCTACAGAGGAATTTAGGGGAATTTAAAATTTGGCAACTCAAAATGCATATCATTTGAGAAAGACATCACATTAAACTGCACTACACATTATAAAGCGTTTTTAATATGTTTTTGCATGGAAAAGGTTAAAACACAATCCAAATAAATAGATACATTTAATACATACTTAGTTACAATAAATGATTATAGTGAATGTTCAGATTAAACATGTTGGTACATGCAGAAACATTGTTTTGATGGCACCTATGATTTGCCTCTTTTTTAATTAATACCGTCTTTGATGGCTGTGTGTAACTGTGTGTGTTACTGTATGTGTGTGTGCCACTCTGCTGTGTTCAAACAGCATAGAAAGGAAATGACAGTGAGAGAATGCAAACAGAGTGACAAACACTGACAATTGATCTGGGTGATTAGTGAGAAATTCACATGGAGAAGAGGCTGACATGGGTGCGGCTGTGTAGACCAGTTAAATAACTGTGTTCAAGGCAAAGTAAAAGGCTGAATGTTGTGACTCCAAAGACAAGGCTCTGCTGAGCAACATACTCACTATGAAGAAGCTGCATTCAATGTTCTATTGCTACACTTGATATCTTATGGCACTATTTTGCACTGATTCACAATTAAATATAAGTCCTCTAATCCCCACAATATAATCAAGTATAGGGCACACACAAGCTTGGAACAGTTTAGAATAAGTTTGAAAACGTATGTCCTTTAGATTCTTGCTTTTACAAATAATTCCTCCCAAAGCTCTACATGTTGAATCAGCAAGAACACCTTTTCTGAAATACATATGTTCATCAATAAAGAAACTTAGGTATTTATATGAATCTGCAAAGTTTAGCTTGTGTGACCCAATTTAAAACTCATAGATACTGTGAGTAGTTAAAGTTTTTCTAAAGAGAATTATTTATGTTTTCTTTCCATTTATTACACAAATTATCAATATAGGAAAGCATCTACTGCATATTGTCTTCAGAGGGTGACAGTAAAATTGTTATCCACGTACAGAATATTTATCATTTCATTTCCACATGTTATCCCACAATTCAATGCTTTAATTTCCTTTGCCAAATCATTTAAATAAATTGCAAATAATGTGGGGAACAAAGCACCACACTGTTAACCCTGATGATGTTGGGAACCAGTTTGTGTGGAGTTCATTCAGTCTAACATGCTATGGGCTTGTGTGTGTGTGCGTGTGTGCGTGTGTGTATGCATGTACATGTGTGTATGTATATGTTTGTATTAATGTATTTCTCCAAATATTTTTGTATGTGACTGGAATATTTTTGTAAAATATGTATGTGGTGTCTTGTAATCCCATGTGGAATGGGCCAAATGTTTGGCATGACACGGAAATAAAATGTAAATAGCTAACTAACTACACTTCATACATTTATGTGTATTTTAGATTTATCATCATCTGCTGTACACACATTTTGAATACACTGCACATATGAAATAAATACATTTGACATGTGGTTGGGTGAACCATTTCAACACTCTTCACAAATCTGCATCTGTTTTTGGGGGTTTGTGGAGGTGCCGATGTAGCAGAGTAGTAGGGGAGAAAAAATAGACAAGAAAAAAATTATAATATTTAAAAAAGGTGATAATCTAAAATTATGTGGTCTGATTTACATTACGATTTCCCATACAGTGTACCGGTAGTAAGAGCAGTCTACAGTATAAACAAATAGACTATAAATGAAGCCTTAACGCAACACAAGTTACATTTCCCATTGATACTTTGAAATATCCACCGGCAAATCACTTGATTAGCCCTTGATCCAAAAAAGTTAAACCAGAACTCTCAGCAAAGCCCTGTACATGACCACATTGTTACAGTTTGGATGGCAATTGCTCTTGAACCGCTCAGCACCACCCATTACCAACTGATGCAGAGAGACAGGTAATATGAAGTGACAGTTATCAACGACGGTTTGGTGTTCTGTCTTAACGTGCCTGGCTGGGAAACTGAACACACCCTGCAACCAGCCCTAACCACACAACATGGCCACGTTCATTAGGTTCCAAAACCCAGTGAAACCACCTGATCTCCACACCTGTTCTTCTGTAAACTCTTTGCTACAGTATGGTGCACGCTGCTGAACTCAGCCCTAAGCTGGAGAGAAGAAACTCAACAGGAAAGACTGTGCATGAGTAGACGCGTTAGACAGCTGTGTAGGTGACAAGACAAGTGAGAAACAATTAAAGCACAGACGTTGTGGCTGCTGTCAGTAAGGGAGGAACGCTGGATATCACGCTTCCGAGGTCCTCTTTGGAAATTTGGAGATGCATCACATTTCCCAATTCACAACGATGCACACATTGCTTGTAAATGTCAAACAGCATCTAAATTGGTCCCATGTACCGTAGGTCACTTGGTAAGGGCATGGACCTTGTAATGCCAGGGTTGTAGGTTAAATTTCCAAAGGGGCCGAGTATGAGTAAGTATAAAATGTATGCACTTATATTACTGTAAAGAGTGTCTGCTAAATTACATAAATATAGACAGCCTGTCATTTGACCTTAATATTGTTTAAACATAACAGTCTATAAATGCTGTAAGATAGTGTGTGGTAGGACATTGTATAAAAGCAATTAAACTAATCACCAACATATCCATGATTATTTCATAATTATCCTTGTAAATGTAATTTTGCAATCTTAATTTGAATAGCTGAGACTTATTGAAAATTATGTTGCCTTGGTACCAATGCAGATTTTCCACACAACTGCAATGACAGACAATAAAGTCACAGGGTACAGTATGTGCGAATGCAAAAGTGTGTGCTTCAATAGTTGCAATGTAATGTCTGCCTGACAGAAAACAGGCGTTACACTGGTCATTCTATCCTTAGCTGTCTTGGGAATTTAATCAATATGTGTTTACTTGGAGCTCCACTGATTTACATGCAGGTCTACACAGAGTGTGTACATTTCTGCAGAAACTAAGAGCGTTGAACCTCATGGCTAAATCTGTTGGGCCAGTAGTTGTCATTTTTGTTTCAGCAAAGCACATTGTGTCACTTTAGGATAAAGTCTCATGTTTCGCAGCGCTGCTTGTTTCAACATCGTCTTACAGTCTACCTACTCAGCCAAAATTTGAAAGATGAGATTTCCGGATAGTACAGTATGTCATGGCTAGCAGGACACTATCATTGCTTCTGTTTATTAAAATAAAAACATTTCCAGCTGTTCAGTTGGTCAGATAAGTTGCAAGACGCACCGATTACAATAAACTGACAAAGTTTCTGACTGTGCTGGTACCTAATTGTTCATAACATTAATGTGCCATACAGTTTTCTTTTTATTAATATCTGAAGAAAACTACTACTAGCTTCATTTTTGTAGCCACTAAAAGTTCCATTAGTCATAACCCAGATTATCCAACATATTTATTTTCACATATTTCTGCTCTCGGTTACTTATCATGAAGAAAGATACAGTATGTCTTTAAAGGATGTGGACACCAGACCATCACACACCAGAATGACCCTTAGGTTGAACTAAGGGCATATCCCGAACCCTGAAAAACATCCCATTATCCCTCCTCCAGCATTAGTGGGGGGTCCACATAAATTTGGATACGTAGTATATCTGTAAAATGTTTGTGATAACTTTATGCCTGCAAATAGTTTGTTAGAAATTGCGAAAGGTTTTACTTTACAATAATTTATTTTTCCTTTGACTTCCTTTGAATCTCAGAAACTGTCTGTAACTTTGAATGGTCCGTCAGCTACTCCAGCCTACTTCAGCAGTTAATTAGTGGGTTAGTCTCATTACATTTACACTTCAATGCAGAGCACATCTGACATTCTGATTAACTGATCATTTTCCTATTAGACACACAGCTTGGCAAAGAATACTCAAAGCCACAAGCTTGAACAATTTTTGTTGTTCAATATTACTTTCAATGAATGACTCTAGGTTAAACTGGTCTCTATGAATTTCAAATTGACTAATTTACGTACTCCCATCTTTTGAGCTTATAATAGTTTCATTGTCAGTCTGTAGAAAAAGCATTTGATATATTTAACAGTAGAAACCAGTAGAAACAGAGAAAGAGATCTTAGACTTACACTCCGCTTATAACATCAACGGACTGTGTTTTCGTTCCATAGCCAATGTCATCCATATTGACAATAGGTTCTAGGAGATCGATGTTGGCGCCCAACGGACCAAAGTCTGTGTCACTGAACATCTTAATGTGAGGTGACATGAAGTTCTGTCATGAAAATTAAGGAAATAAAGAGAAAACATCTGTAAACATACACAGAGAGGTAAAATTACTACATTGTACAATCTCCCTCAACCCTAAGCATCTGGAATAATAGTTCACATGACTAGACTCAAAATGGCTGCCAGTCCTACATTAACATATTCTGTAGCCCTGACCTAAATAGAAGTCTGTTCTAGTATTGTATTCCTGACTAAATAAATGTCATGGCACACCATAAAATACACAATATTAACATGAATTACGGTTAACCACAGAAGAAACCCACAACATCTGCCCTCAAATCAACCCAGCCTGGCAACGTCTTGGCAACACTGTCCAAAGTCATGGTCACTGTCCACAGCAACCTTAAGAATTTTACTCCTGTTCCACCTGATTGCTCAACATAAAAACTCTGGAAACAGCTCCCCTGGATTTATATCACCACTGGTAAACTGAACATGGATGTGTTTAAATAGGTCATGTATTCTACAGTATTACCTTGCACAGTCAAACGGGGTCTGGCCACCCCTCAATTCTAGATTTCTTCCTAGGATTCTTACTAGGTAGTTTGTCCTAGCCACTTTGCCTTAACTAATGTTGTTGCTTTTTCTTTGGGGTTTTAGGCCTGGTATCTGTATAAACACTTTGTGACAAATGCTGATGTAAAAAGGGGTTTATACTCTTTGGCATAGATTCAACAAGGTGCTGGAAACATCCCTCAGAGATTTTGATCCATATTGACATTAACGCATCACACGGTTGCTGCAGATTTTTCGCCTGGTGACTGTGGAGGCCATTTGAGTACAGTGACCTCATCGTCATGTTCAAGAATGCAGTTTGAGATGACGTGAGCTTTGTGATATGTCACGTTATCCTGCTGGAAGTAGCCATTAGAAGATGGGTACACTGTGGTCATAAAGGGATGGATATTGTCAGCAAGAATACTCAAGTAGGCTGTGGCATTCAAACAATGCTCAATAAGTAATAAGAAGAACCAAAGTGTGCCAAGAACATATCCCCCAACCCATTACACCACCACCAGCCTGAACCGTTGAGAAAAAATAAGATGTATCCATGCTGTCATGTTGTTTATGCCAAATTCTGACCCTACCATCTGAGTTTTGCAGAAGAAATCGAGGCTCATCAGACCAGGCAAAGTTTTTCTAATCTTCTATTGTCTAATTGTGGAGGATCCAGTTTCCTCAGTCTCCTGTTCTTAGATGACAGGAGTTACACCCGGTGTGGTCTTCTGCTTCTGTAGCCCATCTGCTTCAAGGATCGACATGTTGTGCATTCAGAGATGCTCTTCTGCATACCTTGGTTGTAATGAATGATTATTTGGGTTACTGTTGCTTTTCTATTAGCTCGAACCAGTCAGGCCATTCTTCTATGACCTCTGCCATCAACAAGCCAGAGAACTGCCACTCACTAAATATATTCTATTTTTTGGACCATTCTCTGTGAACCTAAGAGGTGTTTGTGTGGAAAATCCCAGTAGATCAGCACTTTTTGAAACACTCAAACCGGCCCGTCTGGCACCAACTTCACGTCAACGCCAGTTGAACAGGGTTACTGAATGAAGTGGTCGTCAAGTGTATAATACATTCGACTGATTGACATGGGAGGGGCATGTCCTTAGAGAGCTAGCCTCCTGCAGGCTTTAATTATTCCCATTGTAATATAATACCTTGTTTTTACTGATTAACTGGACATTGATTGGCTGGATCAAGAGTGTTTGATCTGAGCACAAATCTGCCATACCTCTACAAGAGTATAGTTGGTCATTCATAACTTATGAACATTTATAAGAAGGTGTACTCAGAAATGGTACTAAAATTAATCAATTATTCTAAAGGGTGTTTCAGCATTCAGCTGTGGGTAATATCATGGTACTCACAGACAGCACAGGTCGTATGGAGAGCAACTGGTCAGTTCTTCCTCCCCAGTCTGCCCAGTCCAGGTACTCGCCTTCCTCCAGGACATGCTGGTCACCTTCGAACCCAGGCTGCTCATAACCAACCCAGCTGGGACAGCAAGATATACAGTGATTACACCATAGAAATAGAATGGATAGAAAGGCCATTGAACTGCTTGGCGTGGTCATTCGATTAGTATACCACAACATGGCGATTGTTATTAGTTGTCATGGTGACAACACGCAAATAAATTTAATGCGGAAGTAGGCCACTAGATCTATGCAATGGAATGGTACACATAAAACGGCTGCCGCTCTGACCATTCTGCTACATTGATTTGAATTGGAATGGCCTTTCTATCCATTCTATTTCTATGGATTATACATTGGGTGCATCCAACCCAGAATGCTGGTTAATTGAAAACTGGTTTGTGAGATGCCATCCCTTACTGTTGTTCAAATTTCATTGATAATTTATGATAACAATAAAATATAATGTTGAATAGTGGTGGACATATCTTCCGAGTCACTCCTAAAGCCTATATGTCCTATGGTCAACAGCGACACTTATTTCAGTTTGCTGATGAAAATGACTGAAATGAGTAGCAAAAAGACTTTAAGCTGTACACTCATCTCACCCTGCTCCTTAAAAAATGAAATAAACTAGCTGCAATCAGACAACTGCACCTGTAGAATCATCTGTATTATCTATACATGTTATATTCATTGTCCCAATGTATTTTAGTGTCACTTAAACTTGCAATGGGTAGAATGTTTTGAAGTGAAAGCAGAACAATGTTCTTAATCTGAAGAAAACCGTTCAGTTACGACTATTATACCCTAAACCACAGGTGTCAAACCGGTTCCACGGAGGGCCGAGTGTATGCTGGTTTTTGGTCTTTCCTTTCAATTAGAGCCCAATTAAGACGTACACTGCCAGGTGAGGTGAGATCCTAACCAATTAGTGACATTCAATCATTCAGGTACAAGGTAAAAGCGAAAACCTGCAGACACTAGGCCCTTTGTGGATCTGGTTTGACACCCCTGCCCTAAACTATGCAGTGCTTATTTTTCCAATTGTACAGTGCTAAAACTATAATTCAAATAAAGAAGGGGTTTTATTGAAAGTGTGTAATTTCTCTGTTATTAGGACTGCAACTTTTAAAGGAACTATATAAAATAAATATATTATTATTATTATTATTATATATATATACAGTAGCTGGATATACAGTAGCAATGCATATAGCATATGGACCATAGAAATGGAATGGATAGAAAGGCCATTCCAATTCAAATCAATGTGGCAGAATGGTCAGAGCGGCAGCCATTTATATAGGTAGCATTCTGTTGCAAAGATCAAGCGGCCTAATTACACATTAAATCGATTCACGTGTTGTCACCGTGACCAGGGCCATTTCTAGCACCAAGGCTTGCCAAGTGAATGTGTCAGCCCCGGTGCTAGAAACGTCTTTGACTGTGACAACTAATAACAATAGCCATTGTGTTGTGTACTAATCAAATGACCACACCAAGCAGTTCAAGGGCCTTTCTATCCATTCTACTTCTATGATATGGACATAGTGAAGTTACTGAGCAAATTCTACAATATATATTTCTTTGTTTCAGCGATTAATTATACAGTAAAACATTATTCTCCTACATGAATATTCAACAATGTTTTTACTCCTATATGAACTTACAATCCTCCAAGTATTTTCAAAGAGCCCACAGATTTCAGTCTGTTTGAATCCAGGCTTGATGTCTGTCCATCTTCTTCTCCTTCATCACCAAAACAGAACACGTCCCCACTGATCTCCAGAGGCGGTCCCTGAAAGCCCGGCAGCTCGTAAAGCACAGCCTGAGGAGACCAGGGTCAAAGACCAAAAGTGAGAAGCAGCGCTTCAGAATTAATTTTGGCCTGTCATTTTTGTACATTTTTCCAAAGTAGACCTATGATGCAAAGAGCCTGGCACAGAAACCATTCCAATTGTTCCTGAATATAAGTGACCATATCCATTAGATGGGAGTGACCTTACTGAACAAGGCCAATGTCATTGCTTAATTTCACCTAATCAAAATACTGCAAGCTGAGGTTTGATCATTTAGGGGAGGGTTAGTCATCAGTAAACATAAGAGGGCCGAAGACTGCTGGTTTTCTGTTCTACCTTTAATTGCCCCCACCTGGTGTACCAGGTCTAAATACGTCCCAGATTAGAGGGTTGCAATGAAAGAACAGAAACTGTCTTTGAGGGCCTGAATTGACTATGCCTGATTTAGGGTCTGCTGGTTCATTTTATTTGGTCTCCAATTAGGACCCAGAAATCAGGTGGCGTAGGGGCTTAATTTCATCAGTTAACCAATTATGTAAAAGATAGAAAATCTAGGTCATAGTGGATGTAATCAACAACTGTTTCCATGGAATGAGTTTGACACATGGTGAACACTTGTTAATTACATCCACTATGCGCTGGGCACTAAATACTATAATATAAATGCTAACTAGCTAACTAACATCTGTTCAATTTGGTTGATTAAAAAATATTTAGGTTTGCCAATAGCTTTTGACAAGAATGTTTCATTCTTTATTAGAAACGTGTTCATGTTTTGAGGAATTTTACCTCAATACACAGTTAGGTTTCTCTCATATGGTAAGTGTAAGATCAAACTGATGAAATGCTATTTATTCTTTGTCCTTTTTTGCTCATAATTTTCAAGGGTGTAAATAATTCTCAACCGTACATAAACATGGACCAAAAGAAGACTAGATGCTTTTTTAGCAAAAACTAATGAGGTTTGAAATAATTAAATAAAACATGAGGGCAACAGCAGCACAGCAAGAAGTCATGTTATACCTTTACTTCATTAGGATTCTCCACCTTGAAGACACCCTGCAATGCAAAGAGAAAAAATCATTCACAGCATCTCTATATTCCACTAATGAATAGCATACAGCATCAACGGGAAGGTTTTGGTGTATGCTAATTTTACCATTAGCACACATGGACCAATCATTTGACAAGCTGCAGGTTACAGATATCGAGAGAGAGCTAGCGATAGTCACTCTGCCGCAGACACCAGGCGCGTCTCATTTAAAATGACTGAGTGGATTGTTTGAATAAGGAGTAATCCGGTGTGACAGGAAACTGCACTACCTTCATGGCTACTTCAATCCTGAGGGGCTGATTGGTGACACCCTCCTCACCTGATGTCAGTCTTCAGCTAATCAAAACGGTCTGTTTAGAATGCAAAGAGTTCAATCGGGTGTGCGACATCCGGTCACAGGGGACAGCAGTCGAACCCTTCTTTACATGAAGGGGTTTAATGTTGTGGCAAGTATTCATGTAGATGGGGTTTAGGAAACACTGTGAGTGAAATGGATTCGCAATTCAATGATAAAAGAGCAACTAATTTTCTCAACTACAGAGGCAGCCCGAAAGAACTTTGCCACTGATTGTAAGTGTGGCTGTCAAGCCAAAAAGGGTGCCAGAAATGGCCCCATGTTATCAAAACCACTCGCTTTCAAACTTGACATTTCATGGCTACAGGAGGTACAGAAATACGACTATATCGGTTGAAATCAAGCCACTGCAGCCATTGTTTGGAAGTGACAAACAGTAAAGCTATTAAGCCCAGGATGAACTTGCACTGTTGTTGTTTGTGGAAACTGCCTAGTATTGGCAACAGAGACAGAACGTGGGACAGAAGAGTAGGACAGGGCCACATTTTTGAACCATCTCCAGCCAAGAAGATGATTACTATGTTTGTCAGATCATCCAAGTTTCGACGCTCACATGGATCACGGTGTTATGGAAACGTTCTTCAGTATCTCGAAAATAAACACTGCTAGCTACCTTGTTAATCATAATTTCCTTTATCTGTGACAGAATATTATTCTATCTGTACCAACTCTAGCTAGCTAGGTGGTATAGCTCTCAATCAACTTCAAGTAAATTAGTGACCGATTGCATCCTTACAGGATACAGTGAATGGGTAACTAGCTCAAGGCTTTGTCTTGGGCAAAGAGGGTGTACCATTATTAGCAGAGTTAAGTAGCCTGTTAGCACGATCTAGCGTGTATTTTTTCTGTACTTGAATGAATGCAATGTCAAACTTATTGGTGACAGAATATTGCTCAATCTACACCAATTGGAGCTAGCTAGGTCATATAGCTCCCTTTCATATGTAGCTAGCTAGCTTCCCATGTTCTATTTGCCTTGTTAGCAGTCAGCATTAGGCTACAGATGTCACTGTTAGGCAACAATGTGCAAGAGAGCTCATATTTTGGCTATGGTGTAGTTACCAAAGCTGGGCATAATACTGCCACAGGGTTATGATGAATGTTTGTGTTTGAATTCTGGACTTTGTGGTATTTCAAGTGCAGACTGATACAGAAGCAGCAGACTTAACCACAAAATGTACTCTTGTTTGCTCTCGAATGCATTGGCGGTCACAGCATTGCATATTTTATCTATGGTATTGTTTTTAAATATTCTTAAAAGTATTTCCTCGATTGAATTAAAAGGAGAAGCTATTTACATGCTACATTTGGGATGCAATGTTCAACACTGAAATTCCTGTGTAGGACATAGAAACAAAGCATCTGACAATTGCTCATTTACCATTATTAGACCTAATGTAGCATGTTTTATGTTGGCAAACAGCTTCCTGGAGTCCATCACTGCTTGTGAACACATAGTTTTAGGGAAAGTTTGACACCAAAACAAAAGCTGTCACATGATGCTTCAACATTAAAAAACCTTCCATTTCACAAGAACTTAACACAGATCACAGGCACCATACAAACATTAGAAAATACTTCATAAAATACAGAAAGCTGAGAAAAAATAATAATAATAATAATATACCATTCCTCTGTTAATAGGCCTGCTAAAAGCTCAAGGGCACAAATTCCTCTTACTTGTACATACAGAGGGCTCAAAAATTACTGGCACCCGACTGGCCATGAACAAAAAATGCTTTAAAAACATAAACAATATAATTATGGAGATAAACTTGTCACCAAAATTAATGTTTCAGAATTATTGGCACTCCTTGTTCAGTACTTATTTCAAACACCTCTGGCAAGGACAACAGCATGGAGTCTCTTCCTTTAATTCTTGACATGGATCAGGAACACATTTGGAGGGATTTTGGACCATTCCACTATGCAGATCCTTTAAAGATCCTTCACATTCTTGGGTTTGTGCTTATAAACTACCCTATTTAACTCAGCCCCCTAGTTCTTTCGATTGGATTAATGTCCAGCAACTGAGATGGTCATGGCAGAACATTGATTCTGTTGTCATGGAACCATTTCTGTGTGGATATATGCTTTCGGCTATTGGGCCCTATATTAACGATATAAGCACATGGTGTGAAGTGCATGGCACAAGTGTGCTTTGGGCATGTCCAAATCCACTTTTGCTAGTTTGACAGCGGATAAAAGGGTCAAAGCGCCAGGCGCATGGTCTAAAAAGGTTGTCTTCATTAATTCATGGGTGTGTTTTGGGCGTAACATGCAATAAACCAATCCCATTCCTTTTAAGAGCCAGGCGCGTTTGTACCTTTCGCGCATTGCTATTATGACCGCGGATTTGCACCATAATATTTTTTTTGTAATCTTTTGCATGGTCGTGTGCTGCCGCGCTTCCCTGTGTGTGTGCAACAAGCATAGTGTGCATGTGCTGTGCCTACGCCATAGGTGCATTTGACTTATCTGCTGTTAAAATAACTATGACGTGCTGCACCATTGACATAGACCAGGTTGTTGGTCAATGGCACAATCATTTTCCGATACCTCAAGATAGCAATACACCCAGAATTATCCTGAACACACCTCCCTGTTAGACCAGCACTCCCATGGGCGCAAATATGGGCGCAGGTACATTTGCTATTTAAACAACGCGGGCGCTTGACGGGAAATTGACAACTGCGTCGGTCTTAAACTAGCGAAGACACTTGCGTTCAGACTTTGCTCTGCATTGCGCCGGGTGCAAGATGGGGCCCATTGTCTTGTCCACATCGGAATTTAATTCCTGGTATTGGTAGATGTTCATTACAATAACCTTTAAGGGTGCCAATAATTGTGAAATCTTGATTTGCAGGGCATTAATTTTTAATTGAATCAATAAATTACTTTGGTTGATTCCATTGACACATTAATAAAGTACAGTGTTTCTCAAATGTTGGTACTCTCTTGTTTATGTTTTTACAGTATTGTTTGTGCATTGCCAGTCAGGAGTGCCAGTAAGTTTGGCGCACACTGTATATGTATATATATATATGTAATACAGGAAAGTGCACTATGATAAACTGCATTCATATTTCAGTGAAATGGCAGCCTTAATATATTCATGTTAAGTGTTAATATACTTTTAGTTGAAATGCATTTAGTAAATCTGGATGTATATTTATTATATTTAAATACAGGACCAATGACACCCTCCAGTAAGTATTAATAATCTAAACATGTGTATATACTGTATGGTCCATTACCTTCCCTCCTTTTCATCAGTGAGGTACAACAATACGGACCTACCCCTCAGGGTATCAGGTGGCTGAGTGTTTAGAGAGTCAGACTTGTAATCGTAAGGTTGCTGTTTCAATACCAGAATAGGCCAAATGTCGTTGTGCCCTTAAGCAAGGCAACTGACCCTAAGTTTCTCAAGGGGTTGTACTTATTGTAAGTTGCTCTAGATGAGAAGGTCTACTAAATTGTAAAATTTAATCAGGGTAACTGCCAGCTGCAATCAGACAGTATAAGGAAAGCATATCTGCCTCAGTGGATTTCTTAACATCAGGCCTGATGCAATTTGAAAAATCATTTTTATGAAAATGAAGAAACAGAAGAAATTGAATGATGTACTATTGCGATGTGTAAAGACTTGGGAGAGGAGCAGTCGACAGACTGGCAAAAAGGTTATAAATGCTCAGTAAATTCTAACAATCTCTGAAATAGGACCTGAGGCTGATACATCCAGCTGTGTCTCTAAAGGGGGCAGGGCACTGACATGTGAGAAGAACAGTTCTATGTACTATTTGCTAAATCTTTGCAACTATATTTTCAAAAGAAAAGACACTAAAAAAAAGTAAAAAAATATAATGAGCACAGTTATAATAATAGGAGAAATATTTAGGAGAATCACAATTAAATGTATCAAGACAAACATTGTTTACTGTTCATTGTCAGTCCCAATGTGTCAGGCCCAGTCAAGGATTAACAGATGGGGCATCACTCACCATTTTAAGAGGTCTGAGAGATCCAATGAACGAGGTGGGAAAACCCCAGCTCTCAGGGCACGGGTACTCCCCCTTCTCTAACACTGTTAGGTTTCCCTGGAACTGCGGGTCACTGAACACCAGCCACCTGTGTTGGAGGAGGACAAGTGTCACTCAACATTATCTCTACACCTATGGATCAGTCCTAAGATGGATCTACCATGGGATAACATCTCATTTTAATTCAGTCCATTGAGCTGAAGGCTGAGCTTCGAACCAAAGTACTACTGGAGCATCTTGCATAATGGCAGCAGATGCTTGATTAGGTTGTGCGTTTAGACGTCCCTTCTATTCTTCCGAAACTGTAAAGGACCAACAACCTTAGCCATTGGGATCTGTCCAGGAAAAATGTGCTTTGGAAAAAATTGTGCTGTTACTTTTTCATCCTACAGTCTGTTGTCAGGTGATACATTGGTGGTGGATGAGGTGGGTTTTAATTATTTTTATTATTTTTTTTTTCCTGGTGCTGTCCATGAGAGGCTAACAATTTGAACAATTACATGAATATGGGATTTATGTAAATTGCTCAAGTTGTCTCAACTTCATATCAGTCTGAAGTCAAACTCAGATTACACAACTGAAATTGAAAAGTGAAACATTATGCTTTTGATCTTGGATGTTAATATGTTTGTGTAACTCAAATAAAAAGAGCAGTGTAAGAGTAAAGTTTAAACTCTTTTCTAAAAACCAGTATTTTCCCAACTACTGTCTCATGCCAGCTAATTCGGTGAGGACAGAAATACTGTACACGTGCTTCCCAGACTTTCCATGTATGAGTCAGCAGAGCCACCAGAGAGGGAGTTGCTAAGGAAACACAGAGTAACATCTTTAGGCATTACTCTGGGTGAATGCTAGCCTAAAACAACTGCATGCTGTGCTCACTGTGGAGATCAACCAATCTCTGAAAGCCACCAGTATTCAATAAACAATTTTCCTGTCAGCAAAAACAACTTATGTGATAGTCTGGCACAGGTAAGAAATGTAAAGTAATTCTGAAGTTTTTGATCACTTCTGCCAAAATTAACCAGCTATTAGTAGCAGTTTGACAATGAAGTAAAGAAGGTATATCGCAATGTAGATCTGCTGGGAGAAGGGGCACACAATATCCTAAAACATGGAAAAATAAACATTTTTAATCCAGATTCTCTGTCTTGATTTCCTCTTTTCTCTTTTTAGAGCTCCCTCCCCACATTCAGTTTTTTCCTCTTTCTCCTTCCTCAACTCTCTCTCCCAATCCTTCTAATTTCTCTACCGCCCCACCCTCTCTCTAATTTTCATTTTCAGTAGAACAGAATCAGATAGTAAAGATTGTATATAGTATAGATGCTGTTGGACAGAGACCTTGTACATCAAAAGCTAGCATGTACTCTATTTCACCATAAAATTTTTGAAGTTATTTTAATTACATGATCTAGTAAGTTCTAGAGTCAGTCAAACACAAGAGTCCATTAAGGGAATTCACTATCAAGTAAACAAACAAATACTGTATACATCTACTTGTTTTGCACAAGATCTTTGGGGTGGTTTTCATCAGCCAGTGCTGTATAGGAGGCAAGGATAAGGAATCCAGAGAATGAATAAACACTGTGTGGGTAAGACAATAATGATATTCTGTTAGCATTCATTCTTTCTGTCTTTTATCTGACTGTCTTTTGCCTTTCTGTCTTAGTTTTTTTCTTTTTTTCTTTCTTTCTTTCTTTCTTTCTTTCTTTCTTTCTTTCTTTCTTTCTTTCTCTTTATTTATTTCTCTTTATTTATTTCTTTCTCTCTCTTTCTGTCTGTTTTTTTCTTTCATTCTTTCTTTCTTTCTCTTTCTTTCTTTCTCTTTCTGTCTTTGTTTTTTGCTTTCATTCTTTCTTTCATTCTTTCTTTCATTCTTTCATTCTTTCTTTCTTTCTTTCGGTCTCTCACTACACTTTAAATCAATTATAAAATGCAACAAAGCCTCATGACAGCATACCACAACCATTCCACATGAAAGCTCCATTAAGAAAATGTAGCATCCACAAACAAAAACAAGCCCCTCAATATTTGATCCAGTGTTTCACCACCCTGTTTCTGTGTATGCAAAATGTTGTACATGTTGTTCTTATGACAGCTAAACACCAAGTAAAACACCCCTCAAGGAACTATCGCACCAGTAATCACTCTCCGTTAGGGCGGTTTTATATCAGATATGTTAGAGCAGAGGCAAAAACTAAAATGTGTTCTCATTTGGGTCCCCAGGTCTAGGGTTGGAATCCATAATTTTCAATAAATTTGCCCATATCATCCAACATCATCTTGTCTGTCAGGGTTAAAAAGCAACTAATACTGTTTAAGAAATAGTATTATAATTTAGTGATGCAGGTGTTATACCACATGCTGTAAAATGAAAACAAATAACAGTCCTTTGTTTTATTCTACTTTGGTACCTAATGAATAAGAGCCATGTGGAATTCAATCCACATGCTCTAAGAGTCCATAATGAAACACCTTTAACTCAAACTCTGAAGTAATAATTGAATTCTCTACTATAGAAAATCGTATCTCATTGCAGAGTTCTTTCAAATGCAGCCTGCTCAAATCTGTTCATTACCTGATAAGAATCTCATTACAGGTACCATAAGGACAATGTGGCTTAAATGTTTTAACCTGTGAGGGTTTGCATCTACAACAAAGGAACACACACACACAACAGACAGACTGCACAACACACACAACAGACACACTGCACAACACACACACATACAACGAACACACTACACAACAGACACACGGCACAACACACAAACACACACACACACACACACACACACACACACACACACACACACACACACACACACACACACACACACACACGCACACATAGCATACACACACACACACACACACACAACAGACACTGGCCCCTCTCTAGGTTTCTTTCTCAGGTTTCAACTCAACTACAATGTCCATGCATTTCTGTTTGTTGCTTGCTTTTACAGGTTTTAGGCTGGGTATCTGTATAAGCATAAAAATGTATTTCTAATCTTGAGGGCTTATTCTACGTGAGCATCTTATAAAACAGTTTAAAGCAGTTTAGAATTTCAAAACGTTTACCTGCAAACGAACCATCTTTTTCACTAAAATATATCTGATTGATTGAAAGCTATACATTGTGAAGCAGCCATGTATACTCACACTCCAGAGTGGACTTTGATGGAGGCCGTGGTCGTACCGTAGCAGCCCAGCTCTGCTGTGTCATCATGGTACACAGTTAGCCTACCGTGGCCTTCTGGCTCAGTGAACAGGTCAATATGCGGAATGCTGTAGTCCTACATGAGAGAAACACAGATCCAGGAAGTCATTATACGATTTGAACCAATACTCCAAAGGTACATGTGCTCCGGCAGCAGCGACTTGGGTGTCATTACTACAAGGTTCAGATTCAAAAAGATTTATAACGTGCTAAAGAAGTGTTCCCATTCATGGCTTAATATAACGCTTTTGGTGTACACATACATCAACATAATACTATAGTTTCTCTATAAACCAATATGTAACGAGAGACTGGACCCTCACCCATACAGCTAGCCGAATGGAGCCGATGACCGTTGGTTGTTTGACGGTGGGGTGTGCACCTGGGGATTCTTCATGTGCCCACACATTGGTCAGCTCAATAAGCCCCTCCTCTAGAGCAAGGGAACGCCCCTTAAAGCCAGGCTTTTCAAAAAGCAGCCAGCTGCAGATGTAATGAAAAGTGGATAGTATAAATGTATGTACTGTATAATAGAAACAGAGTGATTGGAACAATATTAGAGATAAGCTATCTCTTTCTTTTAGTTACACTTCATCTAATCGCCCTGATTCCAGAACCTGTTTCGCTAAACGTCTTCTGCATGACAGATATCTACAAAGGGTACAGTAGATCGACTGGTTCCCCGATAAGATTTTTGGACTTTGGACAAGTTTATTGTTTGTGCCTGTCCCAAGTAACATATAGGATATGAACTCTCAATGGCTGATTCCTACAAATTAACAGTTTAACTGATTAGATGTCAATATAATTGTTATCATGTTTATGTATGATATTTCCAGCCATGAGTCATAAGCTAAGATGGTATTTTAACCCCTTATATTACTCAATAAAGCCAGATATGTTCTGCTAAGTTAATAGGCTTTGTGTTATCAAAATAAGGTTTCTACAGAAACCAGCATAAGAAGGCTATCTTTTCTACTTGATGAACTAGTTATTCTCTATTCCAGACTTGAAAAAAATGATAATTTTGTCCGAAGTTAATAAAAGCTGTTGTGACTCACCATCCTCTCACCACCTTGACAGAGATCACAGGAGACAGCCCAAACTGTGTGGCGTCCTCCACATCTCTGAAGACTTCATAGGCCTGTCCACTGAACTGGTCGTACTCAAACAAAACCATCTAAATCAAAGGAGCACGGACAACCATTTTATCATTTCAAAACACCAAGAGAAAGGAATTCATGCTGTAGGTGCCTCATTTCTCTATTTTTTATATATACTTTATTTCACCAGCAAATCACATTGAGATTTCCCTCTTCTGAAAGTGAACCTAGGCAAAGTACACTAATAGAAAACATAATTAAGGCATAATAAACGCAAGATAAACCCAAGTTAAAGAAAGTTTTTTGGTGTACAAAGTAGTTTAGATTGTGATAAATGTGTTGTCTATAACATACAGTTGTTACATTACTAAGAGTGAGATAATTATTGATAATTATTATTATTTATTATTGTTATTTTTTACTGTATTGTTGTAGTTGGAACTAGGCACAAGGTTTTCACTCTAACACTGTATTACACCTGCGGTATTCTGTGACAGATCAACTTAAAACGTGAACTTGAAACTTGCACTTAAACAGAAAATCCAAAACGGGAAGCACGTTAGCTCTAAATATGAGGCCGACTTTCCGTGACATTAGATGACTCACTGGGTGAGTAATTATATTGTTAACTTGGTGGAGCTACAATGAGAGTTTGTTGTTTCATTCATTCTTTATTTAGACAGCGGGTCTACGCATTCATCTCCATTCCAAACAAGCTCTGCATAACAACACACATTACGGCCCATCTCAAAACAACTGTTACATTCCTACACAAGTAGGTCAGCTGTCAACCTGTCAGAGTCCTGGCACAGTACAAGAATATCAATCTGTAGTTTCCATTTTCTTTGCTTTCAGACAGAGTGTAGATTGAATCAACTTTGTTTATGTATTTCACCCTCAGACATATAGGTTTTTTTTTAAACCCAAACTAGTCTTGGCTTTCCCTATTTGTACAGAAGGTTCCAGATGTAACCCAAAATGGTTCTTTCACAGTAACAGCCAAATATCTATTTTCAAATATTTTTTCTTAGACAGTTGCGTTTGACGCCTTATTATTCTCGCGTGCAAACATAGTTACTAAAACATCCAGCAAAAAAATTATAAAAAGTACAGAGTTTACTGTCTGCCCCCCCGCGCCCCCTCACATTCCTCAAAGCAATGCTATACCACAAAGTTAAAATGGCACTTGGCAGCACAGAGTAAGTCGTTCCTAACCATATCCAGCTGTAGGTTTGTATAGCTCTCTCCCACAACCTTGCTTTCCATACAAAACCATACAAAGCACAATGGTTGTGTCAGAAATAGCAGCCTGTTCCTAATAGCCCTATAGGCTCCAGTCAAAAGAAGTGCACTACATTGGAAATAGGGTGCTATTCAGAAATAACTTCTCCTTCCATGGAGTTCCAGCGCTCATTTTTGTGATGCCACCTAGCCTCGTTCTGCATTGCTGCGTAAAGATGCGCCTACCTTGCCTGGGCGTCTGTGGAATCCGCTCTCAGCCTCTCTCTGAAAAGAAAATTCCACAGGCATTCTGTCATTGTCAAAATTCTCTGCATTGTTCTCCTATCTCTGTTATTAAATCCAGACTCCAGAGCTGTTTATCACACACACACAGACTTACATGTCCAGTCTGATTTCTCACCAGACCAGCCAGGGGGCGCTTGACCTCGGCAGGTGAGGGTAGAACAAGAGGAAGACTCTGTGGTCTTTCGTCCAGCGTTGAGAGTCCAGGCTTGATATTGAAATCACCAACAACATTTCCAAATGGCTGCATCCCAGTAACCTTTCATAACCACACATTAATATTTAGCATCCCAGCAGGAGAGAAACAGTTTGCGAGAGACATACTGATTCAGCCATTAAACTGATTGAAATAAGATTACATTTATCCTTTATATCCTTTGCTACCTCTAGTCAACGTTGTGATATTATGTGGTACTGCTCTGCTATGTATCAAGCACAGCATTCAGGCCTTTCACACAATAAATTATGTTAATTTCTCACTCTATAGCTTACAGTAGTGGTGTCCCCAAAACGTTTTCTAGACTAAACATTGCTCAACTATTTCCCTGAAGATCGACTGTCTTGTAGGTTCTCTCCGACTCTAATTTAGCACAATGGATTCTGATAATTTACTGGAGGAAAAGCTTAAAATCTTTGACGATACTGATTCTTTTTATGAAAAAATAAGATCTATAAGGTAGTAGATCTCCAGGAGCGTTTGGGCAGTCCTGCCCTAGACATTCCACATATTTGGCCAATGAAAGTATTCCTGCACATCTTAAAGGTCAACTAGTTTTGAGTCATTGAACCAATCAGGTATGCTGCTACTTGAATAGACTCTCCTGGTTGTTGTCTAAGACAAGCTGAAATTGACATGTTAAAAAGCGACTGTTCAAAAAACATTCTACATGGAGTGAAGGAGTGAGATGGAAGGACTACTCCTTCGAAATGAAGACGTTTGTGTAGAGAACTGACCTCTGATTGGGGTTGTTCCTGCACTGCATCCAGCTCTAATCTAGCTGCAGGCTCTCGGGGAGGAAGGTACTTCTCTAAATACTCTGGCAGCTTGATGTCGTTAAAGGAGGGTAGTGGAGGATGTGAGTCACTGACCGCAGCTCCCTGGGCAGCCAGCCCGTTCCCTGGTTTCTGGAACGCAGCTTCACCAGGGAAAGTGGGGGCAGGTTGGGGAACTGGTCGCGGGCTTGTCTGTTTGGCCAACTTGTCTGTTAGGAGTTCACCAGAGAGCATAGGGAAAGTCTGAGATGGCTTTGTGACTGGTGAAGGGCTAGGCTCGGGGTAAGAGGCCTCTGCGGTAGACACCTCCCCAGCATGAGTGATGTTTGCTTGGGGTTGATCTGCAGGCCTCTTTCTGCGTGTGGTGTTCAACAGGCTACTGAAAATGCAGCTCCCCTCCAGACGTGATGTACGAGATTTGACATCCTTCACCTCCTTCTGCGTCTCCCCATCAACCTCCTCCACACTGGTATTTTCCATCCCGATGAGAGGCCTTGATTGGGTTTCAAGGCTCTTTAGCAGGAGGCTGCCCCTGTCCCTGTCCATTAGGCTGGCACGAGCCGGCTTCAGCTCCCCCCTAGTCTCAGTGCTCTGGAGCTTACCCAGACTCTGGCTCATACTCACAGAGTAGTCCCTCTTCTTACTCAGGCCAAACTGGAACTCCTCAGGGTCAAAGGGCTTCTCAAAGCGGTCCTCTCGGATAGCGGGCAAGCTGAAAGGTGGCTTGGGATGATGTGGTTGGTGGTTTTTCCGCGGAGGCAACGAGAAAGGCGTCCCGAGACGTTTAATGTTCTCGACAAAGTCATCATCCAGCTCTCCAGATGTGTCTAAGAGGTCGCTGTCGCTGACTGAGGAGCTGAGCTCCTGATCAAAGGTGCGAAGGTGCTTTGTAGGGAAACGTTGGTCAACGTCTAGCCAGCTAGAAGGGCTGTCACGCTGGGTGAGCAAGCCACCACCCCCATCCCCTAGAGATGATAGCTTATTCAGCAATGGATGCTGGGATGATTCTGTTTCTTTTTTGGTGGTTTCAGTAGAAGAGGAATTCTCCTGAGCTTTGCCTGGACTGGGGAGAAAGGTGGATTTCTCATTGGCCAGCTGTTGCTGTGTTAGTGGGCAGATTTCGCCATTCCGAAATGGCGTGACATCAGCTGATCGTTCTAACGAAGTGATATTAGAATTGGTAGTGGAAGACTTTTCTTTCTGTGTACTCCCTGTTCCACCTACTAGTTTTTTACTGGGCAAAGTGACTGTCTTTTCTCCGTCTCCATTTTCTGATTGGCTCAGGAGAGTGTTCCCCGACTTCACACTCACAGTTTTTTGAACCTCTGGAACAACAGCCTTTACAATGGAGTTCTCATTACCAACATCCAGCCCTGGTCCCTCAGGTCTTCTCATCTCTGGCCCAGTTAGTGGTCTCTTTAATGGGATCAGAGGTTTCTTCTCTCCCTGACTCTCTGTCTGTCCTGGGGCTTTAGTCTCCAAAATCTCCTGGGTAGAATCAACCACTACCACTGTTGGGTTTCCCGTATCCTTCTCTGCTACTGGCACTGTAGTGATAGGCTTTGAGTGAGTCGGTTTTGGGGTACAGATCACTCCTTGAGTCAGTGTGTCAGGGTTAGATTGATCCGTTTTCAGCTCAGATGACTCAGGGTCCTGATGGGTATTTTTCTGCTCAGGCACATGAAGAGACAACCCTTCCTCAGGAGGCTCGACTGAACATTTCTTCCTGCCTTTCTCCATCACTGGCTCATTAATTGTAGTTTTGACACCACTGGCAGTAGTATCAGACCCAGAATGCAGTGCAGGATTCAGTATAAGGGCCTGAGGTTCAGTAAGAGTTCCATCCACTAGTAAAGCGGGACTTGCCGGTTTGAACACTGGTTTAAATATGTCTTGCTTTATAATAACATTTTGGTTCTCTATGCTCTTTGCCTTTATAGCGTCTGTCTCCAAGCTGTTCTGTCCACTTCCTAAAAGCAAGTCCTTTGGGTCCATCTTATTTTCAGGTTCTTTTTCCACTGCTTTATTTTCAGGGTGCCTTGGATGTTCCAACTTACTGTGTGGGACTAGTAAGCCTACAGGAGTGGGGTCTTGAACAGGAGACATTTCTTTCCCAGGCGAAGGTGATAGCAGGCATGCTTCACTGTTTTGATTGGAGATATGTATACTTGTCTTAACAATAGAGGCTTCCGCAGAGCCTCTCCGCTCTGGTTCTTCTGACGTAGAACTTTGTGATCGTAAAATGTCAACTGGTTTACCACCATCCTCCTTTCTTAAACTGATTGGACTGGGTGGTTTGCTGCCTTTGATCGGCTGTTTGTCTGAGGGTAGCGGCTTTTCACAGGCTGTTTGATGGCTGTCTTCACTGACTAATTTTTTAACATCAGACTCATTGTCTGCAGATTGATTCCATTGTGGTGATTTTACAGTCTTTGCATTTTGCTCGGAAGCAGTCATTTTCATTTTTTTGCCTGTCTCTTGTTTACTTTTAGTTGTACTAACAGATTGCTGGCTGTTTTCACTAATTGATTGTTTTTTCACATCAACATCGACAGAGAGACAAGGTTCTAACAACGTGGACTTCTTTACTTCCAGCTCAGAAGAAGCAACCAATATCTTTGTATTGCTTTTCTCTTGTTGACTTTCAGGTGTACTCACTATTTGCCGGCTGTTTTCACTAACTGATTGTTTATTAAGACCAAAGTCTACATCAACAGATTGATTACGTTGTTGCAAAATTACGTTCTTTTCTTTCTGCTCAGAAGCTTCAGCCATTTTTGTTTTTATGACTGTCTCTTGTTTAATATCTATTGTACTAACTTGTTGCTCGCTGATTTCACTTACTGATTGGTTTTGAGCATCAGATTCACTGTCTAAAGATTTACTAGGTTGTGATGATGTTACAGTCTTTGCATTTTGCTCAGAAACAGCAGCCATTTTAGTTTTTGTTTCTGTCTCTTGTTTATTCTCTGGTTTATTGACTGTTTGCTGGCTGTTTTCTCTAACTGATTGCTTTTTAACATCAGATTCACTCTCTAAAGATTGACTAGTTTGTGATGATGTTACAGTCTTTGCATTTTGCTCAGAAGATGCAGTTGTTTTCGTTTTTCTGCCTGTCTCTTGTTTACTCTCTGTTGTACCAGGTGTTTGCTGGCTGTTTTCTCTAACTGATTGCTTTTTAACATCAGATTCACTCTCTAAAGAT
>JACXGM010006753.1:20774-32213 GCA_016801145.1 Umbra pygmaea | reverse complement strand
GATGTGTTTCCACTGTCATATCGCTTTCTTGTGCCACAGTGCCTACACACTGTCACGGTTTTATCCACTAACCTCTTTCCTTCATTATATTTAACAAGGAAGCCAAAATTCTCCCATACAGGGGATTTAAATGACGCGGGACGTCCAAGCTCCTCCGTTTCTCCGCTCGCCATGACCATGCTGTGAGCGGACTGAACATTTTTTATTTCAGTAATCAATCCGCGGATCACGTGTGTCCCGAACCGAAGATATTGATCCGAACGGATCACGGATCAATGACGATCCGTTGCACCACTACTGGCAGTGCTAAAGTAAACAAACAGAAAGATTTATAGTGCAAAACTAATTTAAAACACAAACCAGATCTTACTATTACAGTATTACAACATATGCTAACATTGTACTTCTTCGGGGATGCTAATTTGTTAAATGTTTCACTACGTGATTTACTTTTATCGTTTTTTCAACTGGGCTAATGTTGCGCACAGTAGAAACTCCAAAGTTCGTTAAAAGAATAAAAGTAATTCTTAATCAAAAACAGTTAATGTCAAAATAAGCATAAACAGGTAAAAATACATAAAGCAACAAAATTACTATTTAACAGGCCTTATTATAAGGCTATTTACAACTATGTTATATAAAAGCTGTTTCTATAATTGTTTTGTAGACAATAATTTTACCATCTCAGGTCAGTCTAAGCATGGTAAAAAATTCCATATTTTGCACATCACTAAAGAAATTAGCGTATGTTTTGCACATGTTTTATAGCATACATTTAGGTCTGTTGTGTTAAAATTGTCAATTTGGAATAACATTTTTTTTGTTATGGAAATATTTGTTAGTCTGTTTATCTGATTCATCGATGAATCGAAGAAATAACCAACAGATTAATCGATTATCCAAATAATCGTTAGTTGCAGCCCTACACCTGTGCACTCGATTGGGGCGGCCCTGCACCTGAGGTCAACACTATATGGCTTAGGAAGGTGCTACAGTAAATGCTGTTTGTCTGCAGTATTTGTGATTGACAAGTATATCACTCCACGCCCCCATGCATGTATTTCACCTGGCTGAATATTTGTGTTTAAATGCTTGAAGGTGGTGAGTGTGCACATTGATTCAATGATGCATCCTTGATGCAGATTAATCGCCTTTCACTGGATGACACAGTATTACCAACAGATCAAGTTAGTCACCTATTTTAATGTTACTGTATACAATCCCTTAAACAATGTAATTCATCCTTTTTTAGGCATTATATTTGCGACATTTATGTAATTACAGAAAAATACATAGAGAAGGATCTTGTAGGGTAAATGACAATAAGACCCGTCACTTTGTCTTTTTATAAATCGAACAAATTTCACATTTTAATATTTCGGAAGTTTCTTTTTTATTAGTTTTTTACAGCTTACCCCGATAGAAAGGTGTTTGCCGATCTCTAAATTATCGAGTTCACTCCATTGCCTGTAATTCTTTATTGGCTCTTAATTTTTCTCTTCCGCTTGTTGGTATCGGGGAATCTCCAACAGAGTCCTTGAATTGGCTACCAGTTTCTCCAAAACACATTTGCCATCCACCTCCCCCACCTAGGTCAGTCTGATCACCTTTCATTGTTTGAATTCCCTAAATGCAATGCCCTCATCAAACTTGTCAAATCGTCAGTGAGGACTCATATTGATTGGAGCCTGTTAACCACTCAGTCCACCCGGTATTCTCAAACGTATAGAGATACTGCTTATATGTTTAGAGAAGTTAGCTGTGCCTGGGTTTTTATACAGAAAGAAAGTCATCGTCACTGTTATTGGGGGTCCAAAAATAGGTTTTTCCACCAGCAGAGAAGAGATTCGAACTCACGATCTCTTGCATTGTGGACAAATCATTTACCCGTTATACCCCGGGGCTGTGTTGGATTCTGCTGAAAAAAGAGCTTTCATGGATCAGCTTCCAAAGTCATGAGTTATACAACTCCGTTATGAATGTCTTTTAGAGTAGTCAGCATTGTTTTAAAATAAAACGTAAAATTACACACATTTATGATGTTTGCAAACAAATGTAATAATGTGTTTTTGGTCGGCTGACCGAAACAAATGTAATAATAAGCTTTTGGTCGGCTGACCGAAACAAATTTAATAATAAGCTTTCGTTTGGCTGACCAAAACTTTATTAAATTTGTGTGCAATGATCTTGAGTGTGTAACGTTTAAGGTTAGATATTGTTTCCTTGTCAACAGAAAATGATTGTCATGTGCTGAATAAACGAGTAGGCCTAGTTGCGTAGCTTACAACAAGGAAGTGCATGGAGTGAACTCAATAATTTAGTGAGTTTGGTAAACACATTTTGTCAGTTTAAGCTATAAAAGAATAATGTAAACATACTGTAAACTTCTGAAAAGTGCTGCGGGAAGCCCTGCGATTTTTACTGCACATGCAATTATATCTTCCTCCTTTACAGTTGACAAATAAGTTAAACTTGAAACCTGAAATACATCTGTGTCAGGAAGCTCCATATATATCTGCCAATGGCTAGGTTTATTATTATTTTAGTTAAATCCCCCATTTTTTTCCCCTCCAAATTCCCACTATCCCTACCTTGTCTGCAGCTCCACAATCCCTGGACAGATCTGTGGGATGGCTAAGGGTGCACACATGGTACATCCAACCACATGTAGCCTTTTTGCACTAAGAATCCAACACGGAAGCCTGTGGTCGGATCATGCAAGGGATGATTACGTTCACCTACTACACTTCCACGATTATATCCACAGGCACTAGATCTGAACACAAGGAGTTGCTGGAGTGCGACGTGGCAGGATAGATAGTCTGACTTATCTAACCCAAGTCCCAGGCAGCGCTATGCCAATTTAGCTGCCTCATGCGGGAGGTCCGGGGAAAGTTGGAGAACACATAGTCAGGATTGAACCACTTACTTTCATGACATAGACTGTACTGCAATTCAGCGACTTAGCCCACTACACCATGCGGACCCCTGGCCAACGGTTAGGTTTCTATTGAATTGGATTAGTACACTCCATGCAGTGTGTTAATTATTTTGTTTGCACATGTAATACTCTTCTAAAACTGCATGCAGTATTATATTATCTAACTAAGAGAGGGAGAGAGAGAGGATGATGACAGTAGAGTGAAAGAACTGTGTCAAAGGGCAGTAGCCTGGCTTCAAACCACTGTCGGCAGTATAAGACCAACTAGGCCACGGTATGCAATATTCCTATTGGATGTTTTGCAAATTCATTAGTTAGTTTGAAACCCATACTTCCAAGATATATGGAGAAATGGATTCAATAACTGACTGGGAAATTTTGAACCAAATCCTAGATGGCATTTTGGTTACAATGCTCCTTTTAATCACGTAGAATGTTTGTATTGCTTCGTCTCACAACTCATTCACAGTTGTTGACATTTTAAAAGCTACTGTCTGTACTGATATTTTGACATACAGTAGCTACATAAATGTGCTTTTGGTGTTCAAATATTATGGTATAAAAACGGATGTGATTTTTGGATCCTGATACACAACTCCTGCACTCTGTCACTTTCATTGTCTGCCAGGCCCTCGAAAATGTCTACCTCAGATTATAAACGCTTAACACTGATAGTTAATAATACTTCACCCTGCCTCGCAGCACAGATTTGGCATTACAGCCCGGTGTTTGAACACTGCTGAAGAACATTGCCTGGTTAAGAATGCAGTGTGAAAAGAAGTTGAAAAGTGTGGCCAGATGTGCATCTGAGTTTTTGCAATGAGGCAAAGCCATATTTTGTATTAAATTACTGCCCAATGGCTGTACACTCAAATGCTGGATTTTAACCATTCATTTTATTCAATAATCAGCTATTCCCCAGAGCCTTTCATTGTGTGTGGTAGTGGTAAAATAAATGTCTTAGTCCTAGAAATCATTGTAAAAGGGTAATACCAAAGGGCAATATTGATTGTAGGCCACTGTTGATTCCATTTCACCATTTTTGTCTGGCTTCCGATGTCTCTGTTGCGGATGTTATAATTGATTATATATAAGTGGTACAGCATCTCTACTTGTAGATTGACTGTATGTCACTCTGGATAAGAGTGTCTGCTAAATAACTAAAATGAAATGGAGTGGTTGGGTTGGGTTAAAACTGTCATTTACATTACTTTTGTTGCACATTATGTTCAATAATTAAATTTTAATGTGTTTCTTTACAGGACAAGATGGACGGTTTTGTCCCAGCCCACTTTCTTGGTTGGTATATTAAGGTGGGTCAGAATATGAATGCTGTCTACATTAAGTCATACTCAACTTTTTATATTATACTTAAAGGAGCAATATGTATTATATGTCCATATATGTGGACAATTAATAGGCAAGTCAGTATTTTTACCATATCATCATTATTATGCATATGTTCCAATTCAAAGCTGTATAAACTGGAATGTTTATTGGATACAGATCAGGTGATGTGTATTTGTGTAATGAGGGAGGGTGTGGCCTATATATCAAGGTGTGCATAAATATTAGGCAGCGTCTGTTCCTCGAACAAAAGGGGCCAAAAAAGAGATTTAACTGACTCAGAAAAGTAAAAAATTGGAAAAGGGGTGCAGCACTCTTGAAATTGCTAAGATATTTGGGCGTTATCACAGAAACTTTAAACGTTTTGTTGCAAATAATGAACAGGGTTGCAAGAAATGTTTTGAGAAAAAAAAGATGCAACTTAACTGCCATAGATTTGAAAAGAGTCAAACATGAAGCTACCAGGAACACATTATCCTCCAGTGCTGTCATATTCCAGAACTGCAACTTCCCTGGAGTTTCCAGAAGTACAATGTGTTCAGTGCTCTGAGACATGGCGAAGGTAAGGAAGGCTGAAACCCAACCACCACTTAACAAGACATAAGTTGAAATGTCCAGACTGAGCAAAGTAATATCTGAAGACAGATTTTTCAAAGGTTTCATGGACTGATGAGATGAGACGGACCAGATGGATGAGCCTGTGGCGGGATCAGTAATTGGCACAGAGCTTAAAGATAAGCTAGTTGGACCTTTTCAGGTTGAAGATGGACTCAAACTGAACTCCCAAACCTACTATCAGTTTTTAGAAGACACTTTCTTCAAGCAGTGGGACAGGAAAAGTCTACATCTTTTGAGAAGGCCATGATATTTATGCAAGACAATGCTCCATCGCACATATCATAGTAAAGAACTTAACGATGAAGGAATAATGACATGGCCCCCTTCCTCACCTGACCTAAACCCTATTGAGAACTTGTGGTCCCTTCTTTCACGGTCAATTTACAGTGAAGGAAAACAATACACCTTGCTGCATCTCGAAGGCTTTGGTTGCTGCTGCACAAAAAGTTGATCGTCAACAGATCAAGAAACTCCATGACTGGAAGGCTTAACTGTTTTTGAAAAGAAGGGTGGCTATATTGGTCACAGATATTTTTTGTTGTTTATTATTCTCACTTAAACAGATGAAAATCAACAAGTGAGATGGGAAATGTTTAGTTTTTCATTTAATTTAGTTGCATAATTATTCTGCACACTAATAGTTCTCCAACAATTGTGCACACATAGATATTCTCCAAAGAATGCCAATACCTCTTTTACTTAACTATTCAGGTTTGAGGTGTATTTACATCTATATATATATTTATACATGCTTATATGTGCGTATATGTGTATACAGTATATTATATATATAATATTCTATTTATATTAGTATTTTTTTACAGCTGTTTGAAGCTTGTTGACTGAAAAGAGAAAGCAAAACAGTAGTCCACCTAGGAAGCAGGAGTGTAGAGGGTTGGTTTGATTGCATACTGTTGTTGCTGCAGTTCACTAAGCTTCTACTTGCAGAGCACATTTTTCTTTTTAAACCTGCACTAAAACTTTGTTTGGGGACTAGTAAACATTAGTAAATGTTAGTTAACATTATTTGATCCAGGGGTTGAAAACATCAAATTAACTGATACACAATATCAGTTATTATTTTATTATGGACAAAATAATAATGTGTATTTTAGGAAGTTGGATGTTGTCCCTGTGTTACATAAACACAATTCTATCATAAAGTTTTTTAAGTTCACAATCCATTGTTTAAATCAGCCTCTGCTGGTTAAAAGTGACATTTCAGAAACAACTGAAAACATTAAAAAGTTGTAACAGCACTTATTAGTAGCCAAATCCTTTGTCATAATTTTAATGTATTATTATTATTATTTTTGATATGGTACAAGGTTATCTAGCTTGCAAATACTGAGGATAGCTTTCTGAAATTAAGTTATCGTCATTAGCAAAGCTAGCTAACTATAGGTAGTCACAGTATATCCAATCTCTGTTTGTGTAACTGAGATGACACAGGAAATGGCTCCTTTTCAACTTTTGAGCACGAAAATATCTGCAATTGTCTGTATGTTACTGAACCAACAATGAGATCCAGTGATAAAGCTGCAATACATAATCAAAAACATTTTATACAATAATACATACAGTGTACTGCACTGTTTGTGCTGACAGAAATCTTACAAAACCCAGGATAAATGTAATGCTAGTGATATGTCATCATACACAGTGTTGCGCTTACAGAAAATCTCTCTTTCCGTTCGTCTGTCAGACGCTGGTGATCAGAGACTGGTGGATGTGCATGATCATCAGTGTGATGTTTGAGTTCCTGGAGTACAGTCTGGAGCACCAGCTCCCCAACTTCTCTGAGTGCTGGTGGGACCACGTATGTACCTCTCACATTGTGAACATTTTGTTCACTGTGGATTTACATTCAAGACAGATTTTAATTTGATTATTATTTGGAACCTGATCTGGGAAGTTGTTACCGGGTGGCAATGCAAAAGCATCTAAATTGTAATTTCTTTGTCAATAGACATGTATGATGTAATGTCTCTAAATTGAAGTTATGTTTTGTTGCTTTAATTAGATACTTTTCATGTTTTATGGCTCACTGTCAGTAGATGTTGCAATATTATAAATCGGAGTCTCTAGATATTGAAATGTAATGTGTCTCTGTCAGTAGATGTTAAAATATAATGTGTTTCGTTAGTATTTATTATATGTCTCTCCATTTGTAGATTTTAAATATGATGATGTATTTATTTTCAGGGCTCCAACAATTAATTGCTCTTCTTGAAGGAATTGTTAAGTTCTGAATTCTGAGTAACATTAGTTTTAAGACTGCCAAACCAATGAGCAACTTAAAGATTAATTGTTTTGTTTAGCCTGTATCACACATTCAGTGTCAATCAACAACATTTTATGCATGCATTATTTGGGAATGTATGAAACAGAAGTTCAAATTCTACATAGGGCTGGGCGATAAAGTGTTTTGTTGGTATATTCAGGTTTGCTTTTAAGCAGGAAATGCTAAATGTCTATGTTGTGCTGCTCGAATATAAACATCCTCTCACTTTCAACTGCTTTTATTTTTAGCAAACTGCAGATGAATGGCAACTGCTGCAGAAACATGATGGGTGTTCCTCATAGTGTTTAAACAGCGAAATGAGAGCAAATCTCCAATGTAAAGATGTAAACGTAGCCACTAATTATATGGGAGCATGAAAATCCACGTTCAAATATGTAACATATCACTAGTCATAATTAGCATATTTTAGCGCATGAAGCGCACACCCGATATTAACGAGCACCCTTGTACATCGTGCAGAAATGTTGTTTAGTGTAAAAAAAAATCTGCAATGCCCGCGCCCTTACAATGCGCGCATCATTTTCGTAGAAAGGTGACACGTAATCTCCCCTGGTCCAGACCTGCATTGATGGGCACTCAGTTAGTCATTGTGTTACAAATGTTAAATATCTAACCCCCCATGTGCTGATTATATAAAACCAGCTATTCCCAAAGTGGAGTACCGGCATTAATGTTAGTGCTTACATTAAAAACTTGTGGTTCGCAAAAAAATACGGTATTAGATCGCCGGTATTGTTTTTTTTTTACCTGATTGATGCATTCTTGCGGAGCGCATCGCTTTTGAACAGACTACTTTTATCTCTTTGCAAATTATTTTTTGACCAAACAAATGAAGGAAATCATTAAGCCAAATGTGATGCTATTCCAAACGTTCACAAATAAAGAGTCATTCGAAAAAGCAGTTGATTTGCGGTCACTAGTTGCCTACGTAAACAGTGGTTCTCAATGTGAGTTTTTTTACACTTGAACTTGGGCCCACAAGCTTGTCTATTGCGTAATTATGTCACATGTCTCAGTAGCAGCTGAATGGTGCAAAAAAAGCTTAAGTGTTGTCCTTTAGGACCTTTGAATTCTAAAAGCATTTCTCTGTCAATCCTACAAGGCTTGTCTGTGTCTTTGCAGTGGATAATGGACGTGCTGGTGTGTAATGGCCTCGGGATCTATGCTGGGATGAAGACCTTAGGCTGGCTGTCTATGAAGCCCTACCAGTGGCAGGGTCTGTGGAACATCCCCACCTACAAGTACGCTGCCTATTCTACCTTCTGGCACTGTGAATCTCTTGTCTTACACTTGTGCACAACATAGTGCCAGATACCACCATCATAGGAATGACAGATTTGTTGTTCTCCAAAATGACCTGAGCATGTTGTGTATATCAACACTAGTAGGTAGTGTATTCAGTGCAGTCCATTAGTACAGTGAAATATGTTGTGTGGTTTAGTTCTCCAGCACATTAGCTTTGAAATGAAACTCACTGTTGTTGAAGTGCAGGCTTTCAGCAAAACTATTTAGGGTATTTACATACATAACCTTAACCACTCATTTTAAATAACAATTTAATGTTTAGTATTTGGTTGCACATATTTAGCGTTTGATGACTGCCTGAAGTCTGTGACTCATAGACCACCGTGGCCACGTCAGCGGTCCAGTTGTTTTCATTCGTATGTAACATCTACTACTCTACATTGTATTGTATATTTGCACATACAATTACAGAATTATATTGCTAACCGTACGTTCTTCCCATTGCAACCTTTGCAATTAATATGGAGTCCCCCTTCATCTCCACCTTTGCGGCTATAACAGTTGTCACACTTCTGAGAAGACTTTCCACAAAACTTTGGAATGTGTGTGGGACTTAGCCCATTAAGCCAAATGAGGTCAGGCACTGACATTAGATGAGATAGCATTGCTGGAATTTGCCATACCTATCCATCCCAAAAGTGTAAAAGGGAAACTCGAGTTCCTCCACGCCAAACTGTCGAACAATATCTAGTGCGCGGTATACCGGTTCACACCGAATACCGGTATTTTTTTTCGTCATAATATGAATTTTTTATATACCGCCATACCGGTGTATTTGAATAGACAACGTCCGGAAAGCTGCGCCTTTGCGACACTGCTGAATACATTAAATTCAAACCTGGAATGCTGTTTGATTCATATACTGTACTATTTGGGTGGGCTTTTATGTAAATCTGGGTGCAATCTACAGTAGCTACTATAGAATTCAACAGGAGGAATGCCCAAGACAGAACGCGAGTGTAGCTTCTGTAGAATATACGGCAGGAGGAATGCCCTCGAACAAGCCGAAATCATGGTAAACATTCATCTTCCTTGTCAGCAGAAACAGGCATATAAAAAAAGTTTTGTCTCTAAAGTTTAAAACAATTGAATTTCTAGTGGAAAATGGATACTGAAGTTGTGCTTTCTGTCTTCAGTGAAAGCATACAACCGATAGTTTGTTAGTTACTGTTCGAATTCCGATGGTCTCTAATTTATACGCGTCTATGAAGTGACAGTAGTTTAAATGATTATCTTGTCTTTAAAACAGCTACATGTATATTTTACAGTTAAAACAAAGTCTGCTGTGCATATAGCAACTCTTTCATCGTAAGAATAATATAATGGGCGGGTGAACACCATGCTACAATTAATACAATTATGAATATTGTATTCATTCCCGGTTTTCGGATAATAAAACACTTTAGCATTCGTGACTGCATTTACTTTGTAAGTCTAAGGATTTGGCCAACTGGTATATTCTGTATGATGTGTCTATGATTATTACTGTCTGCTCGTAAAAGTGTTATCTCTGCGACTTGAGTTAGATGGTATAGTTTCCAAAATATCAACGTTGTATAAAGGGCAATGTCTAAAATGTAGCCTATATATTCTTTCTAGGTCTCTCTGCTGTATATTTTAAATTTGGATCTGATGAGTTAAGAGAGAAACTCTGTGAAAAGAACATAGAATATGTGCCATTCCATAGAATATATAATATATTATATCTAGCGCCCAACACGGACGGAATCGCGGAATGTATCAATAAAAACGGAATTTACATATAACACGGAATCTCGCGGATATTAGTAATATTAACAACTATCATTGAGTGTGTCCTAATACAAAAGGCAGCAAACATGGAAGTTAATTTGCGCTCTATAGGCAGTGTTTCTCTACCGAATTTGGCCAGCATGCGCTCCGTCATATAGTTCAACGTTGTAATCCGCTTGATAACTGACAGCGATTAACGGTATTCACTCCATTCTACATTTTCCAATCAAACAACGCTTGTTTTTCTCTAATCACTTATCCAAATGCATATAACTATGCTATATAACTAGGTATAGTTTACTATGTTCTTTCGCCTGAAGCAATTCTCTGACGGTCTTGCTAATCAGGCAAGGAGAACAAGGTCGAAATAGCGGGACTGCTGCTGAATGTTATGGCTTTGTCCACACGATTGCGCCTGATACAACTTATTAAAATAACGTTTATAAATATTTTTGTTTGTCGTTGTTCCACTTTTCTTCCATATCCTAGGAAATCTTTGTCTACTCTTATTTTTTATTGTGGGTAGATTCATCTGTAAGAAGAAATAATGTGTATTAACATGACTAATATTTCGTGAAATAGCCTTCTGCCTGTCTAGAAATAAGTACTTTGATCATATGGAAAGTAAATTTAGCCTTCCTGGCAATGATTGTGCAAACTGTACAGCAAAATTCTCTATATTTTAGGTTCGGGTGTGGGCTTCTGAATGAAACTTTTGTCCAGAGCACGGAAATTGGAAAAAATAACGGATATCACGGAATTTGGAAAAAATAAAACGGAATTGGCCAAAAAATAACACTAATTTCATAGGGCCCTATATATAGAATATAATTTATTTTGTATCCCACTTCAGGAAAAAGCTGGTCTACAACAACGGCACAGAACAAAAATAATGACTGCAGTTATCAGTGTGTAAAAAACTTTCTATATAGCGCGCCTCCGAACCGTTTGTAAAAACGTGCATATCACACGAAGTATATTCACTAAAATACAGTAAGCTACTAGTGTGGAATTATTCTACAATATTAACTCATCATGACAGTAAAATAGACCATCCTAAGTCAATCTACTGCAATAATTCCTCTCTCAAACTGTAGAAAGAATGCTGGGAACACTTGATTATGTATGAAAAAAGAAATACCGTCAAATACCGTGAAACCGGTAGAATTTT
>JACXGM010006753.1:0-20674 GCA_016801145.1 Umbra pygmaea | reverse complement strand
ATCTTTATGCACCCCACTTTGTGCACAGGGGCAGAGACAGGCTGGAACCTTGCAGGGGCCTACCCCAAACTGTTTCCAAAAAGTTGGAAGCACCCAAATGTCTAGCATGTCTTTGTATCTGGTAGCATTGAGGTTACTCTTTAAGGGGCCTAGCCCAAACCCTGAAAAAAGCTAATGTAGAACCTCAAATAAACAAAGTAACATTATATATAACTTGCTGTATTACTAGGCACATCTACTAAATGCTTCTTTAAAATAATCACATTCAAAATAAGGCATTGATTATGTACACCTTGCTAGTACTTGGCTGGACCCCCTTTGGCCTTCAGAATTGCCTTGATTACTCATGGCATAGATTCAGCAATGTGTTGAAAACATTCCTCAGAGACCTTGGTCCATATTGACATTATTCGATCCCAGAGTGGCTGCAAACTTGTCGGCTGCACATCCAAGATTTGAATCTCTTATTCCACCACATCTCAAAGGTGCTTGATTGGATTGAGTTTTGGTTACTTTGGAGGCCATTTGAGTAAACTGAACTCTTTGTCAAGTTTCAAGAAAGCAGTTTGAGATGATGTGAGTTTTGTGACATGGCGTGTTATCCTGTTGGAAGTAGCGATTATAAGATGAGTACACTGTGGGATGGACATGGTCAGCAACATTACTAATGTAGGCTGTGGCCTTTAAACAATGCTCCATTGGTACAAAGGGGCTCGATGTGTGCCAAGAAAATATCCCCACACCATTACCCCACCACCACCAGCCTTAAACGTTGATGCAAGGAAAGATGGATTGATGCATGCTTTCATGTTGTTTATTCCTAATTCTTTCCCATTTTTCTCCCCTCCCAATTGTTCTTGTCCAATTTTTCCCCACTAACCCTGCTACGTCGGCATCTCCGCAACCCCCTCTCGACAGATGCAGGATGGTGAAAGGCGCTCATGGTTCATACTACCACATGTTGCCGAGCCAGCCGATTCTTTTCACACTGCTCATCCAACACTGAAGCCTTTAGTCAGATCATGTATGGGATGATTACGCTCACCAACTATACTTCTGTGATTGAATTTATAGGTGCCCGATCTGAACATGGGGACACTGGAGAGCGACGTGGCAAGCTAGATAATCCGACTTATCTATCCCAAATACCAAGCAACGCTATGCCAATTTGCGCTGCCTTGTACTGGAGGCCTGGGCAAAGTTGGAGAAGCCATGGTCAGACTCGAACCACTGACTATCGTGGTAACATTAACAATCATCCATCGATTAATCGTAATTAAAATGTAACATAAAACTAACTATAGAAATCTTATAAAAATAATCTTAATAAAATATTATTGCCAAAACCGCAGTAAAACTTTACAGGGCTAAATGCTGTTTCTGATTATACCAAGAAGACAGCTCCTGTATTTAACATTTAAGCCATGTATACACTACATGATTTTAGCGACAATTTAGCTGTCCCAGACACATTCTTTGTGGTCTGCGACAAAACTCCAAGATCCGTGCCAAATCACTGCTCACTCCCCTTACCGAAGTATGAGCAGTTTGGTGATGCATATTTGCTAGTCTTTGAGTTGTCCAAGACGCCCCTATTTTTTTTCTGGCATGTTTGATATTTTCGCTTGTCATAAGGGGTTTTGTGAAACCTGTGAGGAGCACTCATAAAACCCCACAGAATAACACTGCCTTCGCCATCCTTTACTATGGTTACCATGTATTTTTCCTTGTACTCTTCCGCCTTGCGACGCCATACAGTTTGGATGCCATCAGTTACGAAAAGATCAACCTTCGTCTCATCTGACCAAAGTATGGAGTCCCAATATTCTTCACTTTTGTGAATGGGCACCAGGAGTGTCTTCCTTTGTGTCACCCCAGTTTGGCTTTCTACAGCTTTAGCTAACTGTGATAAACATGCATGGCGATTGTCCTCAATGCTTCTTAAGACAAAACGCTAATCTCGTTAGCTTCCATGGATGGCCTGGAAATCCATCCTTTTTGAATTTTTGAATAACTTTTACTGCTACTGTATTCTGACTGATTAACAATGCTTTACTAATTGTCTTGTAGCCCTGAACCTTTTGGTGTAAAGCAGTTACTTTCTTTCTGAAGACATGTGGTGCCATAAATAAAAAGATTGAATAGTTCAAATACAACCCTTATTAACCATTGTCTTGCAGCAACCGGTGTGCCGATTGGTTAGACATGTCTGTTGTTGAATTCCAGTTAATTGTAATTTTACCAATTTTTATCCCTAAAAGGTTCATTGGGGTGTACTCGTTTTTGCACCATGGTCATAAATCCTTTTGTTAATTTACTTTCTGTTTTGTTGTTTTGTACTGACTTATCTCATTTACAATCAATATACCAGAGTTGCTGGAATATTTTGTTGTTTAGGATCCCATGGAAAGTATTGATTCTGAAGAGAGATGATTTTCTGAGATCTGTTGGGGTGTATTTATTTACGCTGAGTTCTGTAATTGTACATATTGATCATGTCAATTAAGTGTGAGTAGTCACGTCGTGTTTCCTATCTAAACTGTAGTCAACTTTGTTGATGAAGCAGGACGGACAGGACGTGTTGTTTAAAAAACACATTTTGGGTCTATATTGTCTTAGACCATTGAAGAAGATGTTGAATGATAGCAAGTGAACTGAGAATGACATATCAGTGAGAGTGTGCATCTACTGAACTACAGTGCTGCAAGTAACATGGGTCACGGACTGATCTTAACCAAAAAAGGCAGAAGTAAAATCTGGTCAAGCACTTCTCTCCTTTTTGTGAAGCTACTGAGAGTGCAAAATGTACAGATAGCAGAGTTGCAATTTGCAAAATCAAAACTATTTTGTCTTCATATTGGGCCCTGGTGGGCTTGGCCCATTGCTGAAGCACTGGTAAGCCCCTGAGTTAATCTTGCCATGTTCATAGACCCCAAAAAATGCTAAGGATCTTCTCATGAAGCTCAGCTAGGCCTATATTCTAGCCATTCATCTTCAGTTTCAGTTTTCTTCAGGGCATTTTTGCTTTTAGTCTTGTCAACTGCAAGTGAAGCAAGTTCTCAATTGGATTCATGTCAGCTGATTTACTCTGCCAGTGAATAACATTTTAATTACTGGCCTTGAAAAACTCCTTGGTTGCTTGGATTGCGGTTAAGGTCCTTCTTCCAGGTTTTGGTGCTGTCTAGTGAGACTGAGATGAGATGTTTCTCTATACTTCAGAATTCATCTTAATGCTGCTATCAGCAGTTACATCAATGAAGCCAATTACGTTATTCATGCCCAAATCATAACACACCCTTCACCTTATTTCACAGTTAGGTTGATATGTCAATTCTGTTCTACACACTTCTTGACATCACACTGATACATTTTAATATTTGTCTCCTCCATCCACAATATTTCTTTCGCAAACTCAGCAGGCTTTGATATGTTTTATGGCATAATTTATGGCAAACTTTTTTTGCTGTCATGCCTGTGTAGTTCAACTGGTGAAATGTTCAGAAAACAGTAGTGGCTACAAGCCTCTAGAGTTTTCCTTATGTCGTATAGTTCTTAATTATTGTGAGCTTTCTCTGAGACACCAACAGCTCCAAATGCAAAGCCTAGAATCAAGACTAGACATTGACAGCTCTATTGTATATGCACTTGCAATGCAAAGGGCCTTCAGGCCTTATAAAAGACAGCTGTGATGCCAACTGCCCAAATAATTTTGGTACCATTGAGTCAGGGGACTATGTACAATCTGCTGTTATTTTTACATGGTTCATTCAAAATGGATGAACATGCACTCAAATTCAAGTGGACAGTCTGTAATTTCATCATCATTGTATAATACCATGTCCAAGAAGCTGAATTACAGACACAAAAGACAAAGCATTGGTCATTGTCCAACAATTATGGGCTGCATTGTATATACAATAGTATGTGTGTATACTAGTTAAGTCTCAATAAAGGTTTCTGCTACTCGCTAAGGATGTATGCTGTAAGCTATCTGTTTGTCATACAGGGGGAAGATCAAGCGCATAGCCTTCCAGTTCACGCCGTACAGTTGGGTCAAGTTTGAGTGGAAGCCTGCGTCCAACCTTCGCAGATGGCTGGCTGTCCTGGGCATCATCTTCATGGTGAGACCTGTTTTTTTATTTTTCACTAGTCTCCCTGTGTTTTAGTCTCTCACATTTTGTTTACACTCACGATTGATCCTTGTATCTGACATTTCTCAATGGGAAATTTCACAATTAATTACCTATTTAATATACTAATTACTAATTTTAGAAATGGCCATTTGTGTCAAATTATATTGTGCACAAAAATAAAAAAATTGTGAATTTGAATTTCCTGGTAGAAAGTTTTTACTGTTTTGGTCTTTTCCAGAAATACCACAAGGTCCAGGATTTAATGAAAACATAGTTCCCTGCCCCCTTAGCAAGTAGTTTCTGTTTGTGAAAACCAGCATTCTTTTTTAAACACAAATATTTATTGTGAAACTGACAGTATTGTACCCATCTTTAGTAACTAAATATTTCCGAAAGAAAAGTGCTCATTCACACAGTTTGCCTAACAATGACGTACCCTGTTTTGATGTAGAAACTGTGTAATGAAACATGAACAACACAAGATAGATGCTAGCTAGCCACCTTAGCTCCCCCCCATTCATCTCCAACTAGTGACCACTTCACTGAAAGATAAAGCTATGATCTAGTCAGCTATTCAATGCAACTTGCAACTGTACAATCTGTCACCAATCGGTTATATTATGATTGTGATTACAAAACATATGCATTGACAAACAGAAAACACAGCTAACTTGTACTGGATGTGGATGTCAATTAGAAATTACATATTATTCAAAGAACAAAAGTTAATGAAGTACAGTGGCTAAATAGCTAATGCATTAGCTCACTGCACCAGACTGTGGACGTTAGTGAGAATTAAACAACAATTCCGGGTGATTTCAAAATGTAGCTCTGTTGTTTGGATATCTGGAGTGCTGTCAATAGCGAAAATAACTCAATATGTGTTGTCAAAACCGTGTTATTCCCCTACTCCAGTTTACAGACCGTTACGCATTCATGGGGCAAGTTTTAAAACGTGCGTTTAGCCTCTAAACATGTTCGAAATGTGATTACTAGTGCATAGCCATGTGCAGTGATTCCTTATAGTGAACACAGTGATTCTATCGAATTAACCAGTGTACATGCCTGTGTTCCCATTTTCTAATGAAGTCCACACTAGTCGATTGTTGAACTAAGACAATCTAATATTCCCAAAATAATTCCTTCCTGTAGAGGAATCAGTCACAAATTTGAAGTTACACCAGGGGCTGGATTTTTCAACAAGACAACGACCCAAAACACTGCTCAAAATATATTCTGGCATTTATAAAGATGAACAAGTACAATGTTCAGAGTCCCCAGACCTGAATATCATTGAAAATCTGTGGGGTAATTTGAAGCGGGCTTTCCATGCTCAGCAACCATCAAACCTAACTGAACTGGAGATATTTTGCAAGGAGGAATGGTCCAAAATTCCTTCATTTAGAATCCAGACACTCATTACAGGCTATAGGAAGCATCTAGAGGCTGTTATTTCTGCCAAAGGAGGCTCAACCAAATATTGATGTGATATTTTTGTTTGGGTGCCCAAATTTATTTTGATGCATATTGCACATTTTCTGTTCATCCAATGAACCTAATTTCACTACTGAACTATTACTGTGCCCTTCAGTTATTTGATAGATCAAAATGAAATTGCTGATCCAAATGCCCAATTATTTATAAATGAATATTGTGGAAATTTTCAGGGGTGGCTAAACTTTTGCATACGACTGTAGATCAGGTGAACATGTACACTATTTGTATTTCGTCTGCCAGAGTTTTAGCCTACGTAACGTTTACATGTTAAGGTTTTAGGTTGATTTTATTAGAAAAACTACCAACTGACAGCATTGAAGGTAAAAAAAATATAATAATTCAGAAAAGTTCAGCAAATTCTTTGTCCTTGCTAACCAACACGGGTGAGAAATTATCTGAGTGCTTTTTGACAATGCGGGGACCGTCCTTGGTCTAATCTACCAGCCACTGTGTTGAGGGAATTTTAAAATGTATAATATGTTTTATTATGTTATTACTACAAGCATTTCTTGTCTCAGTTTAGACAAAAATTACATATTTGTCGAGGTGCATATATAACTGCTTTAGTGGAGCTAGTCAGTGAGAAATCCAGCCTGAGCTGCAGTATCATAGATTGCAGTACAGATGAAAAAGGATGGCTCCCCAGAAATAACAGCCCTTCTGCTAGGTCAGCCAGCACAAGTAGGATAGATAAAGTGAATGTAGAGAATATCGAGGAAAATACGTGTTTAGTTATGAAAATAAGGAAGATGATGCGAATATGATACAATACTGTTATTATCCGTGATCTGAGATAGTGGAAAAAGTAACAAGTCAAGCAAAGAGAGCGGAATGCTGTGTGCTCATTGGAAGATTCTGCTGTCAGTAAAAACAAGGGCCGAGCTATTTCTTCAGTCTGCATTTATGATTGGATTCTGATAAGCGGCACTCACGTTTTACCAGAGAAGCATACACGTGCACGCACAAATGTTGCAGGAGGCTGTTCAACTACTCAAGGGCAAACTTAATTGAATTAGAATATGTTGTTGATCAACTATATTACTTTGACAGGATATTGATTACTATTAATATTTATTGTTGTATTGTGTTTGGTTGAATTGATAAAGACTCCTCTACTTGTAGATTTGATGGGAGCTAATATAGCCAGTGCTTAGTTTATTTAATTAGTAACTTAAAACATTTTCCAAACAGATTATGCTCAAATGAATTTACAAAAAGAAAATTAAAAGCTGATTCAGTCAATATTGTGGCATAAGTTAAGAGTTAGATATCTTTTGCACCTCTCAGATGTGAAACGTTGTTGGATGAAGATTAGTGGCTGGTAAAAAGTAGGCTTCCACCAGCCTAGCTGACGGAATTTGTCTGAATCGGCCCTCCCGAATGGTACAGTCAATTTACCTTTTGGATTCACCGAAAGATGTCTTTGCAATTTGTATTACTACAGACATTTAGAAGTGCTGGTATTGGATTGGTATTTGGTATCGGATCGGTACTCAAAGTTCAGTACTTGGATCTGTGTTGGCAATGAGAAAGTGGTAATGGTGTATCCCTATTTCAACAATGTGCACATAATGAAAGTATGAGTAACAAAGATTAATATTTTTTAAATATTTCTTTAATATATGTTTTCAGTTCCTGCTGGCAGAGCTGAACACTTTCTACCTGAAGTTTGTGCTGTGGATGCCTCCGGAACACTACCTGGTGCTGTTGCGACTTGTTTTCTTTGTCAACGTGGGCGGAGTGGCCATGAGGGAAATCTACGACTTCATGGATGACCCGTGAGTATTATTGAAACAAGTTTAGCCCGGGATATGTACAGTATGTGTTTCTCGCTTTTTACTCCTTCTTTACCCATTCAGCAAGTTCTACAGGAAGCTGGGGCAGCAGGCGTGGATGGTGGCAGCCATCACCGTGACCGAGTTCCTTATCGTGGTCAAGTACGACCCCAAGACCATCATGCTGCCCATCCCCTTCTTCGTCACCCAGTGCTGGATCCTTGGCATCCTCCTCATCTTTAGTTGGACACTGTGGCGCTTCTTCATCCGGTAAGTCTGTTTGAAGAATGTGGTCTACGGTAACTCAATTTAAAATCAGGTCTTCCTAAAGAATTGTTAGGGTCATTCTTGCATATTCTATTAGTTGTCCAATGATTTGGAGACCCCTTCACAGTCTGGTAAGAATCACCTTTCATAAAAAAGAAAGGGATCAATTGTTGTTAATTGAAGGTACCCATTGTTTGCATCAATTTCTTCAATGTATTTATTTTCTTTTTTACGTTCACTTCCATGCATTCCTCCATGTAGTATAATCTTATTGTTTGCTCATGGTTTGCATTGTGCTCCTCTAAAGTTTGACCCCACACCCACTCTGATTGTGACTGGGTATACATAAATGTGCTGCATGTTAAGCCTATCGTCTTAACTGCTCTCTCCACCCTTCCCCTCCTCCCTTCTGGTGCTCAGCGGCAATATTCATGTCCAGTAAGGTAGGTGTAGGAGCCAGGCTGGGCCTTTGCCCACTGAGTTATGTCTTGGTGCCATCATTATTTCACCCACCTTCTGTATACTCTTCCACAGCATGGATCCATCCCCTGATGCATGTTTCTTTTCCAGTTTTGCTGTGTCATATTTCATCTTTACCTGGCTTTTGACTTGATTTCTGACTTCCGACTTGAGCCACTTGCCTGGGTGTTTTAACTTTCAATGACTTCTTAGGTAGGGAAATGGATTTGATAACTGAAAATACAGGGTGTCCGCGGGGTCTTAAAAAGGTAATAAATCAAATTTATGAAAATTAAGACCCTTAAAGAAAATTGAAAAGTCTTAATCAGAGTTTTACATACAGTATACATTTTTTGGCAAATTTTCAATGTGAACAGCCTTTGTCAAAATAGTTTGTATGTTGAATGTTTCCGTGAATTTGTGAATGTGTTTAATTGCGTTGCTGTCATGGCTCGACATTAATGCGTCTCGACATTAATGCGTGTCCGCTTGTCCGGGACAAGTAAAAAAAATAGTTGGACAAGTAGAATGTAGACTACAGATGTCCGAATGGACAAGTAAAAAAAATGAAGCAGTGCAGAGATTGAGCTAAATGAATCTGGAATTGGTGATTTCCATGACATTGGTGTGCCTGTGATATGTGCCCTCGGTTCTTAAACAAGGTATCTCCAGATTGTGTTTGAGATGGCTAGCTAACATTATCCGTTGTGTGTGGTTACACTGACAGAAAGCGCTGTTTACACAGTGCTAGTGCCCATTCACTTTTAGTACTTCATCAAAAAAGTCTAAACTATGCACCTAAAGGTTATGATTTATTGCATTATACACATAATCTACCATAGCAATATTCTAAGTGTTTCTGATGTTTAATAGCTGGACAAAACAATCGCATGATTTGTTTTAAGTGTGCGTGACGATGGTTGACGAAAGTGAATGAGCAAGTGTCAGAAAGAGAGGAAAAACCTCAAATTTAGAAGTATAACACAAAATAATATTTCCTTATAGTGAGATTTAATCCCAAAGTTCCTCATTTTCTGTTTTATTTACATCCATGAATGATATTAAGACGTTTGAAAACCAACTGCTTGATAAGAATATTCAGCTAAAGCTAGAAAGTGTTATTTCTCCCATTAAAGTGGCTCTGTTACCATGGTAACCTCAAAGCGGTAGCTAAATCTTGTGTCAAATCTTACGTCTCGGTCACAAACATTGTGATGACTCGTTTCCTAAGATCTATTAAAACTGTTGGTGTGTGGATCACTGTTTCTTGTAATGTGTCACTCTGTCTGCACGTGATGACAAACAAATGTCTTGAACCTCACACAAAGGTTTCTAAATACTAACACTCTTATTGTATTTTTTGTGTGTTTTCATTTTCATTATTGTTGGTTGTTTATTTTGTAAGATAAGCAAGAGAGGGTGTGCAAAATTACTGGTGTGTCAGACTGGTACCCCTGTTCACACTGGCACATACAGTATGTTTCAGTGGCTTCTTAAAGCCTTAGACAACACAGACCATAGAACTAAATAGTTCTGTTGTGCATTTGACAGGCCAACAAAAACGAAGTACAGTATATATCCAAATGTATGTGGACACCCCTACAATTGTGGAGGAGAGATAATGGTCTGAGGCTGTTTTTCAGGGTTTGGGCTCGGCCCCATAGTGCAAGTGAAGGGTCAGCTTAATGCTTAATGCTACAGGATACAAAGACAATTTAGACCAGTATGGGCTTCCAACTCTGTGGCAACAGATTGGGGAAGGCTCTCAAATGCTCTTTTGGCAGAATGTGCACAATTTACTCCAGACACGCCAAACTCTTGTGAAAGCCTTCCCAGAAGAGTGGTGACTGTTAAAGCTGCCAAGATGTGAAGGGGGCGCAACTCCATATTAATGCACATGGTTTTGGAACGGGATGTCCCACAGCCTCATATGGTTGTGGTCAGGTGTCCACATACTTTTGGCAAAACATTGTAAGTAATTCATTAACTGAGATATTGCTTTTCAAGGAACCAAAAGCACTTTACATAAGCCTATTTTCCATTGACCACATCAAAGCGCACCGCACGGCTCTGCACCGACACAGACTGGTCAAGTAATGTGCGGGTTGTGATTCCATAACCAATCAGAGAATGGTTTGTGCATTGTGAGCTTTTGTGATTGACAGCGGGAGAGAGGTTGAATTTGCGCAAATATACGTGTACAGAGAGAGGAAAACAATTGTATGCCTCAACAATTTACAGAAAATAAAAATAAAACAATTGGTAGAACACTAATACCATACCAGGCAACTTGTAAGTATTTAAGTTTAATAGGGGTTTAGAATTTGATAGGTGAGAAGGCTACTTCCTCTTTCAGAAACTTTAATAAAAAGCTGTAAAACCTATTTCTGGATATTTAAAAAATATGTAAAAACCATTCATATAAGATAATGTTTCCCTACACTATGTAGTGTTTTGTTACACACAAAAGTAACGCATAAATACATGACAATTATCAAAGACGGACCTGTGATTGTCACAGTTACGGTTCAAATGGGAAAGTAAGAAATAAAATAAATAAAATCTTTCTACCATTACTATTTTTTGTAATGATTGTAATATTTGTAAGTGCATAAAATTGAATTTTTATTTAAATTATCAAGAAAATGTGTCAATCCAAGTAGAGAAACCAGTGAACATTGACTGTTGAAATTCTCTGTTTGTAACCCCACCTACCAGTCCACTTTGTTTCCGAATGAGAACTAGATATTTTTTTCCTCTGATATAGGCCAGTACGGTGAGCTACCCAGCGCAATGTTTGTAGATGGGTACACCATTCTTGCTGTGATGGGTGCAAACTGGCACAGTGAGGTGCTGTAATGGAAAATAGTGAAGGGGAAAGCTCACCTCATTTACCACCAATGCGTAGCACCCACTTGGGTGATGCACGGCAGCCAGAACGCTCACCACACATGAGCTATAAGGTGGAGAGGTGAGTAGTTATATATCCCAATTAGGAAGGAGGGAGATTTTTAGGTGGCCATGATAGATTTGAGTCCAAGTTGGGAATTTAGCCATGACACTGGGGTTAACACCCCTACTCTTACAGTAAGTATCATGGGATATTTAATGGCCACAGAGTCAGGACACCCGTTTAATGTCCCATCCGAAAGAGGGTAGGATAGATGTCCCCATCACTGCCCTGTGGCACTGGGAATGATCTTTAGACCAGAGGAAAAAGTGCCCCCTCTGACCCTCCAACAACACTTCCAGCGCCATGGGTCTCCTGTCCAGCGACTGACCAGACCTGACCCTGCTTAACTTTACATGCAAAAAAGCAGTGGAATACAGCCAGGGCTCTATCCTGCTGGCTGTATGTCAGGCTACTTGACACTGTTGCTTAGGGCAGGGGTTCCCAAACGATTACGTCCCACGGACCAGTTAATTAACATAAAAAACATTCAGGGACCACCACTATGCATATCATTTTGAAAACACATATGTCAACAGTTAACTGCACCAAACAACGGAACAATGAGTCAACTGGTAGTGCTTAGTTAGTCTTTAAAATTAATTTGTTATTACATGCTTACATTATATTTACTTAATTTTTTGGAAATCTATTTAAATGCATTCACTTATAGCCAATGTAAATTACAGTAATTTTTTATCTTAAGCACTTTATTTTAATATTTATAAAAGAAAAAAATATTGGTACCTCCACTGACCATAGGTTTAAAATTGATGGTTTAGGGAGGATTGGTGCTGTGTGTGTTGATGAGCATTTGAAGGCACCTTGATACCAGAGGAAATGTCAGGAAATGTGTTAATGTTCATATAGACAAGTAAACCTCTTGTGTGTTTTGTGCCATGAGCCATCTCCTCTGCTCTTTCACAGTGACATCACTCTCCGTTACAAAGATGCTCGGCGACGAAAGCAGGAGGTCACAGGGGACAGTGACCGCCCCCACGGCAACGGTAGCCCGGCAACGCCATCAGGACGCAGCAAACTCAACGGCAGCTCCGAGTCTCTCCGACACAGGAAGTCATGAGTGTTGCGGGACTGCTGCAGTGTCGCCGGTAGGGGGTGGGGGAAGAGGGCAAAAAAAGAGCTTCGCACAAAACAGTGCAGCACTACATACATGCAGGTCAACTGGGTCACAGATGCATCAGTGTTAGGGTGAGGGGTGGGTGTGGGGTATTTGTCTGAGAGAAGGAGGATTGTTGTGCCTACCTGAAGTCATTCCAACACTGGCTTGTCACTGTTAACACTAATCCATGAACAAATCTCTGGACAGTAACTTTGGGTTGAGGGTTTCAGCTAGCTATCTTATACTACCGTGATTTTACCTCATAGCGTTATCGTTCTGGGAATTTTACGGGCACGATTTAATAGTTCTGTTGTCATGTTAATTTAATTGGATCGAAGGCGTCAACTCTTTCACTTGGCAGGTGGGAGGGCAGCTTTGTAAAGAAATAAAACTGATAAACAACCTGCTGTTCATTGTTTGGTCGCTGAAGCCAGAGAGAGACGACTATATGAACAATGATGTCAGGGGCCGGTTAGTGTCTGTAGTTGGATATCCTCTGCTGCTATGCAATAATGGCTGGTGGTATGTATTCAGCTGAGTGCAGCATTTAAGATGAGATTTAAATTTCCCACATCTACATGAATGAGCTTTATCACATGGAATAAATGATCTGCTGTGTGTTCATGCTTTGTATCCCATGTGAACGTATCAAAGCGTTCTGACACAATTCTTCACAGCTCTAACTAATCAGTCCCCCACAATCTAGAGGAGCTGTACAACTGCATTATTAGCAACTCTAGATAGTCACACTAAGCAGTTACATGGTGTTTTCCAGGCAGTCCAGATTAAAAGGTTCGGTGAATGTGTTGGAAAACATTTGCCAAGTATGTTAAGTGTTGTTAAAGATTCGTAAAAATGAAAGGTTGTGCAGATTCTTCCGAAATGAATTAAGGATATATGTATGATTTTCATATGTAGTAGGTGTGAGATGCAGATAGGCTGACGGAGATGGAAATACTCTAAAGAGGAAGGACCCACACTCTACTACAGATGGACAGTCACACATTCTGTTCTCTCTTTTGCTAAAAAGTGGTATCATTAAGGTTAGTTGACAGAACCTAGATTTGTTTTCACTATGGCAGAAAAACGATCATTTCAGGGTGAAGAAAGAGTTTTAAAGTAAGAAGCCTAAAATGCCTCAAGGAACCAGCAGCCACAACAAAAACTAGCTAACATCCAAATCTCAACCCTGCTTAAGCCATACATTGCTGAGTCACTCGGGCTGTTCCACTAAAAGACCTGAATTAAGGCATGAAAGTACACATGCCATCATTAGTTCCCGGGCATATAGGGCAACAGTGTACATACTGTTGAATTAACGCTCGGCTAACGTAGTCACAATAGCTGTACATTTACATGATGAAGGATTTAACGTATATGCTTACAGCCCGTGGGAACATTTTCACATCTGGTTCACAATAGCCAAAAGCTAATTGTTGAGTAACAATTTCCACACAATAACTTGTAGTACAGTTTGCTCCTTGCCACAGTGCTCAGTATGAGGGAATGTAAACCACAGATGACATGAAGGGACTTATGTAAAGTTTTTGAGTTACTGTCCACACTACGGATAGCAGGGACCATATTTTGGTTGTCACTCTCCTAATATGTAAGGGAGTAAAGGACACAGTCCCAAAGAGGAGGAGAACATGGACAGCATTTGATTGCTCAGGGCTCAATATTGACTGCTGGGACATGAACTTGAGGACATTGATTCCATGTGTAATTACATCAACGTGATATGTGAATAAACATGTTCTGTGTCTAAAAGGTATGTGTTTGTCTCTGGCTAAAGAGTAGTTCCTGATGTGACACAACATGCTTAATGCCATTCTAATCTTGTGAATGTAAACCAACAGCGCTAAACCTTAAATATAGAGGTCTACTCTTTAGATACCAGTTAATTTACATGTTATGTGCTAGTTACATCTGTTAGCAACACAGTGGGTTGGGGTCAATTGTCATTGCCATATATTTTGCTAAAGTATCTTCTCTATTTTTAAAATGAATTTGTTTTCTGCTTCTGACAGAAATGTTTTTGGGACTAATGAAGGCGTATATGTATCCAAAAAATGTACTGTTTTGTTTCTGCACATTTGTCTCCCTTTCTTTAAATGTTTATGCAAATCTCAAGCATAGTTTTTTGTTTTTACTAAATGTCATATACACCACCTTCTGTTTTTAACATTTTCAAATTCAAAGGAAATTCAGTTTTTATATTCTGTAGTTGTTGATGAAAAAAAGTTTCAGCTAACATGGTCCAAAAATTGGTAGAATAGTATTCAAGCAATTCACGTCTGTACTGGTTCAATTCACATCTGTACTGGTTCAATTCACATCTGTACTGGTTGCCAAACACACCTTCACCAATGATTAACTCTGGAGGTTGTTGTCATGTGCAATTATTACATCCAGTATTTTTCTTTTTGTATATATATATAATTTGGAGAAAAGTTGGAAATGTAGATAAAAAAAGATTACATTTGAGGGGTGCATAGACCCTGTTTAGAGGAAATGTCCATGTATGTACCACTTCTGTTGTGCTATTTAGTTTAGCTTATCCGTTATTTTACAAAGGCAAAGTGACTGAGAACATGTTCTCATTTGCAGCAACGGCCTGGGGGAAGGGAGGGAGAAAAGGGGGAGAGGGAAATGAATGAGCCAATTGAGAGATAGGGATGATTAGGTTGCCATGATGGTATGAGGGCCAGATTGGAAATGTGTCAAGCACATTGGGGTTAACACCCCTAGTCTTACGAAAAGTGCCATGGGAACTTTAGTGACCACAGAGAGTCAGGACAACCCGTGTAACTTCCTATCCAGAATGTGGCACCCTATGCAGGTCAGATGTCCCCATCACTGCCCTAGGGCATTTGGAATGATCTTTAGACCAGAGGGAAGAGTGTCCCCTACTGGCCCTCCAACACCACTTCCAACAGCACTGGACTCCCATCCAGGGACTAACCAGGCCTGACCCTGCTTAGCTTTAGAAACAAACCAGCAGTGCAATACAGGGCGCTATGCTGCTGGCTGTAAGGTGGAGTTTTTGTGAGGATGAAATTAGTATGTTTAAATGTTGTAGACATGTAGGCCTCTGAATTCCATCTTGCAAGCAGCTTCTGCCTAGGACCAAGTCGTCGTAATTTCAATTAATGAACTCAAAAGACATTCAAGTGGGAACAATGGGTTTACGTTTTTAATGTAACCTTTTCAATTTACTATTCCAAGCAGCCAATTATTGAAAAGGAATTTGTTACTAAACTGAAAAGGAATGTAATGCCAAACCTGTCAAGCTAGAAAACCCTGGTCCTGGAGTGCCATGGGAAATTAAGTATTTTTATTTGCCTAACCTGGAAGACCAGGTGTGTTAATTTAGGCAATCATTGAAACGATCCTTCAGCTCGTCACGTAACTCAGTGTGGTGCCTAGGAGGGACCAAGTCCTGCAGCAGCAGAAGGCTTCCCAAACCTCTTCTGGGATCCTCAGTTGTTCCATGAAGGGTTATTTTCAGACCTAGCCTGTTGTCATCTAATTATTAAGGCCTTTGTTCATGTGACATGGCCTGGGGTTCCCAGGAGCGGTTTTAGAAGTGCATTAGCCTACCTATCTGCTGTGGTATTCCAGAATCAGGGTTACCTACTGTAGCCACAGAGAGGAAGAGACTGAGTGAGTGTTTACTCTGCCTAAAAGCTATCCACAAAAGAAGACATGAAGTGAAGATTGTTTATATCCAGTAAATGAAGGGTCAAATTTGAGAATTTAAAATGCAATTACTAAATTTCTGCTTGAGGCTTATTTTTTTAAATTGAGGTTTCATTATTCTTAGGCCTTATAAATGCACTGAAATGTAAGTGATATATAAGTTTGGAAACTTCTATAAAAAGACAATATTAAAAAAAACTGCTGCCTGGTTTACATTTTTGAGGATGCAGATTTCCATAGTTCCTGTAGATCAGCTGTTGGACATTCTCTATAAACTGTAATATGTCATTTTATTAGTTATAATTGATCATCTTTGCTACCCCTAATAATATTGTTATGCTGTAGGGAAAGTGAACTCCAACACTTAGCCACAAGGGGGTAGCAGATCTCATTAGTCAAGGTCTCTTGTCGGGGCAGTTTGTTTGAGGGCTGTTCAATACATTTTTTACAGTGATAGTATAGTTTAAATAAATGTGAACATGTAAAGGATGGTAAAACATTGCTGCTGTAGCAAGTTATTTTATAATGTTTTCAATAAAATCCAACATTTACATTAATCCTGTAATGTTTTTGTGACTATGTTTTGGACAGAGGATTACAGCTATTAACAGAAGTGACTTTAGGTAGTAGATTAGGGATCCTAAAGCAACAGGTTAAACTCCAACTTGTCTCATAAGGCTGAATATAAGTTAAGATTTAAATTTGACCACCGCTTTTAACCATAGCCCTAAAATGTTAAAGAGGAGGGGACTGCCACATTAGGCACCCAGGAAGCCATGGGGGTAAACTTGGGCCGAACTAGGACAGAACAAATCCTTTAACAAACGTTTGGTTTAGGCTACCAGTTAGAACTGTTTTCACACCTAAAGGGCTGGACCTAGGTCCGAACCGAGACCACATTTTTTTGATCGGACCAAAATTTGGTCTTTTGATGGTCCGAAGCACCTTTCTCACCTGCAATTTTGGTGCGGACCAAACTGAAAAGTCTTAGGGCGTTTTCACACATACCTCATTTGATCCAGACTTTCTGACTTTTCAGTTTTTTTGCAATCTGGATCGCTTAAATATATAATAAATACACAGAATCCTGTGTAATGCTAGCTACATTAGGGATTGAAATGGTTGATTGGTGGGCAGCGTTCTGATCAGTAAGCAACGAGCTGATTGGATAACGTTTTGGCCCTGTTTTGACAGTCAAAATTTGGGTTTTTTAACTCCAGTGTTGCACAAAACATTTGCAGACATGTACAAAATATTTCTACAGATGCAAAACTTTTTTACACATTCACTATATATTTTTACACATTAACTAAATATTTCTACAGATGCAAACGTTTTTTACACATTCAAAAACATGTGTCTACAGATGCAAAACTTTTTTACACATTCACAAAATATTTCCACATATGGTCCCATAGAGGTGCTTCTTAGCAATATACACTTACTGGCCACTTCATTATGTATACCTGTTCAACGGCTTGTTAATGCAAATATCTAATCAGCCAATCGCATGGCAGCAAGTCAATGCATTTAGGCATGTAGACATCTGCTGAAGTTCAAACCAAGCATCAGAATGGGGAAGAAAGGTGATTTAAGTTACTTTGAACGTGGCATGGTTGTTCGTGCCAGACAGGCTGGTTTGATAATTTCAGCAAGTGCTGATGTACTGAGATTTTCCCACACACCCATCTGTAGGGTTTACAGAGAATGGTATGAAAAAGAGAAAATATCCAGGTCAGAATTTGACATAGCATGAAAGCATGTGTGCATCCTGCCTTATCAACTGTTTGGGCTGGTGGTGGTGTAACGGTGTGGGGGATATTTCATTGGCACTTCTTAGTACCAAACAAGCATTGTTTAAATGCTACAGCCTACCTGAGTAGTGTTGCTGACCATGTCCATCCCTTTATCACCACAGTGTACCCATCTTCTAATGGCTCCTTCCAGCAGGATAACACGCCATGTCACAAGGCTTACATCTCAAACTTGTTTCCTGAACATGATATTTGCATAACGGATGTGCAGTTGAAAATTCTGCAGGAGCTGTGTGATGCAATAATGTCAATATGGACCAAAATGTCAAGATCACGTCCATGGAGGCAAGAATTTGAAATAAACGCCTTTTGAGTACTGATGTTGTGAATGGATGCATTTACATGTACCCGTATCAGTTTGAATAAATTGAGCTTTGCATGTAGACCAAATTGATCGCAACAGAATAATGTTATTATTAGGTCTGTTGTTTCTTTCTGCTGAGGCGTTTGGGCTGTGACATGCTCCTTAAAGGTACAATATGTAATATCAATCAAAACAACAAAATACATACTTTGCATTAAAAGCAAACATCACTATACATATATTATATATATTTCTTAGTTGTGTACTTACATTATCCTAAATGTTTCCACTAACTTTCAAATCCAGAGAAATTTGTAATATAATTTGAAGACACGGGACGTTTCATTTTGTCGCCCGTAAATGGCGTCATATAATCTGTGATTGCTCTAGTTGTTATAAGATCCAGGGAGCCGCCAAACATAACGTGAATAAAGTTATAATTTTTTAACAATATATTACTTTGTCGGTGAACATTTTTTTCTGCCGGAGATGCTAGATTAGAAGGTTGTCATTGACGACGATAACAAAACCCATGATCCCAAGCAACCTCCCGACGTCATCCAAGTACATCTTTTGCTATTGTTTTGATTGAGAGCCCCCTGGCGGCCAAAAATTAAATATTGCACGTTTAAATGGGTTAACTGGTATTTGCGAACTAGTCTAAGAACTCAAATGAAAGTGCTAAAATGGAAACATAAAACAATACTTTAATCTCAAAATAAAATTTAAACTTTTCTTTCTCAATACAATTTCTACTATATGAAATAGCCTACTATGAAAAAAATAATGATTCTTCTAACCAAATATATTTTTACGTGGCCTTAATTCATCTGTAAATTAGCCATAAAATGAGCTTGTTCATTATTTTTATTTTATGTCCTAACTCTTCTGTCAGTAGCTAAGAATGTTGAACTGATAACTATGACATGGATATATATCGTCCACATCTGGACGGGACCTTAACTCAAGTTATAAACACGTTAAACATGTTGTCGCTACTGTTAGAAGTCAGGCATGGCTGCATTGACTTCAATGTAGAATGATGCTTTCTGTACCCGATAATGGCCGACTTCCTGATTCCTGAACACGGAAACTTCCGCTGTTAGTCTCATTGGTTAGTCTAAGTACGGTGCGGAAGCACAGGAGGAACACTTCCTACAGGCTGCCAGAAAGGAAAGGGCAGGTCAAGATCTGGATGTCTCGCATAATCTGTACTGGATAGTCTGCGCTTCTTTTAGCAGGCTTAATTTGTCGCCCCACTGTATTTTATGGCTAACAAATATAATGTATTATTATATAAGCTACAATATCACTGACATTCACAAGGTTATTATTAGGCTACTCTAGTAGAACCACGTGTGGATTATACTCGTTTAGAAACAGTGGAACTACCTCTAATGAAAGCGTTTCCATCAATATGGGCAGTCAAGCGATTCACATCAATGGACTGACTGACTGGCAACTCTGAGCGACATCTAGCTACATGGTTGTAGCAGCGCATTGACCACGGTCTATTTGTAACGTGATCAGATGTTGTTGTTTTTTTTGCTTTGTTTACATTAACGTCAGGTTTCGTTTGCTCATAATATACTGTTACATTCCGCTAAGCATATTTTGTTTTATTTAGGCTCTTTACACGAACACGTACAGTAATTTTTTTCCGTGGCAGAACTGGGATATCTATTTTGTAAAACACTTGATCATGTCAATAAGCAAGCAGGCGTTCAGCTGGACCATCATTGTTCTGACATGTCAACATAAAGATAGTGTTTATGCATTTCAAAGAGGTAAGTGTTTTACCCTTTTATTTACACCGAGTCTAACTCGATATTAGAAAGATGTTGACCAGAACAGTCAGGTTAGAGCTACTAGCTCTCTTTTAAATCCCTATTAAAATAACATCCACCTACTTCTAAGGCTACTATACATTTAGACGCGTATTACATTCTCATCTTCAACCGCTTATCCGAAGACGGATCGCGGTGGCAGCAGCTCTAACATGGAACCCCAGATTTCCTTTCCCTGGTCACATTAACCAGCTAGCTCTGATTGGGGGAACCCCAGACGTTCCCATGCCATTGTGGAGATAGTTTAATCTCTCCACCTAGTCCTGGGTATTCCCCGAGGCCTTCTCACAGCTGGACGTGCCTGGAACAAGTCCCTAGAGGCACCCAGGGGGCATCCTTACCAATTGCCCTATTCTGCCCGAATTATCTCAACTGGCTCATTTCTATGTGAAGGAGCAGCGGCTATACTCAGAGTTCCTCACGGATAACGACTGAACTTCTCACCCTATTCCTAAGGGAGACGCCAGTCACCTTCCTGAGAACCCATTTCGCCCGCTTGTATACACTCAATCTCGTACTTTCGGTCATGCCATTCTTCATGTTCTCTTAATACATCACCGTGGTAAAGTTGGTTTTATATTGGACATTTGATATTCGACACATTCTAAAAATGTATTATGCGGCTTGACCGTTTGACCCACCCATGTCAAAACACATCTGGTGTATTCATCTAACTGCCCTACATATTGCACAAAGCTTCTTTTTTTTTTAAAAACCACCCTTTGATTTTATAAACATTTTTAACTGATAAAAGGCTATAAATCTATTATGCGGCTTGACCGTTTGACCCACCCATGCCAAAACAC
>JACXGM010006752.1:5620-25429 GCA_016801145.1 Umbra pygmaea | reverse complement strand
CTGTGTGTCTGTGTGTGTGTGCATACAGTATGAGGGATTTTCTGTGTGAGTGGTAGAGCATCTTATCGTATCTTTATTTACTTAACAGTGTTTGAGCATCCTTTGGTGGATCTGATCAAGCATGTTTTTATATGGATGACTATGCTATGCCACATAAAGGAAATGGCTTCTTGCTTCTTTAAAACCTAGTTTACATGTTTAACACTCTTTGGGCAGGTGAAGCATAAGATGAAGGACATAAACCAAATACTCCGGGTTCCTCTCGAAGCGGATGTTTTCAGTGCGAATGAACGATGAAAAACGTTAAACATTACACCCGTCTCGCTCTCCCCTCCCCCTCCGCCCATCTTAAACCCGGGGCTAATTCATAGGCCCATTGATTACCCTCGGGAATTCTTTTATCTCCCCCATTTCATTCCTGAAACGCACGGCAGACATTTTAATGGCTGCACTTTCATCGTCTGTCAGATATTTAAATGTGGAAGTGGTGAGCGTGTGAGTTTCTGCGTGTGTGTGTGTGTCGAGGACAGACTTCCGAGGCCTTTTCCGATCACTGCATGTCAATCTTTAATGCCCAGAGATATGGACAAGGCTTTGACCCCTCACTTTGTCATCCCAGCTCTCCTTTGCATAAATTGACCTCCTGATAATCATTTCCTGGGTCTGTCTTCAGTAACGAGTGTCCCAGAGTCCTCCACACTCACGTGACACACAGAGATCCATTAGACGGTGAGGAATTGACCCCGCGGTTGCAGTACCACGGATGGTGGAGCATGGCGCTTCCCCCTGACATATGTACTGCCGTTAGACTGTCATGGCAGGTGAGTTTCACTGAAGCTGTTATGACGATGAGCGTCACTGGAATGGCATGTAATAGAATGGGGAACCATTGGTTTAATGGTTAATACTGGAGTGGGTCATTCACTATCCTTGCTATGTGTTAGAGATGTGAAGATGTATGACTGGAGGGGAAAAGACAGAGAGACAGAGAGAGAGAATGAGACAGACAGGCTCCAAGACAACCTTTCAAACAGCTGATGCACTAACTGCTATAAGTCTGAGTTGAGCATTAGCGTACAGGATAGAAATATTAGAGCCAGTAGGTCTGTAGTACTTGCATATGTGCATCAGTAATTGCTTTACATTTTTGGCACCAGTCCTTGCTTTTTTGCTTGTCTTACTCTATTGCTTGTTGCTGAATTGCAAGGCCACATTGCAGGCTCTTCTTTCCGTCCCCAGGTGCACTGTGTTGTACGGCCACACACCTGGTCCAGGGCATTGTCTTTTTGCAGACGACCAGACAATATATGACCCTTCGCTGGCATTGTTCTTGCTCCTATTTTCTTTTATGGTTCTGCTGACCTCTCTTCATGCTTTATTCACAGTTTACATATTTATCACAGTTGTCATATACATTTTTTGTCTTTTAGCGGACACTCTTATCCAGAGTGACTTACAGTAAGTACAGGGACATCCCTGGAGCAAGGACCCAATGACATTTGGCTCAGTCGGGAATCTAACCGGCAACCTTCCAACTACAAGTCTGACTCCCTAACAACTGAGCCGTCTTAATCCTTTCCCTTTTCCACAGTTTTATATTTGCTTTCTTTTTCTTTATCCAATTCACTCTCTCTTTACTGGATTCCGTTTGCCACGCTAATCGAAAGCATTTCTCGTGGAAATTACAACCATAATATGCAAATAGCTTCCCTTCAGATCTGTTAGAGTGCTGAAAGATTGGGACACATCTGATTGGGGAGAAAACCCCTTGAACCTTGCGACGGATCCTTCTTTCGCTAAGTGTGTACACCCAATTAGCTCAAGATGCAAAATGTGCTTAATTAGTTTCCTTAATCCTTTCAGGGGTAGTGGCCACACGACAACAGCCCTTAAAAGAACGCCTGATCCTTCTGGGTGCACCTCTAATCTTTTCATATTAAAAGCTAAATAGTCAAATGTGAATATTGATCTAATTACACAAGGATCACTCTTGCACCAAAATGCAAATTAAATGTGTATTCCATTTTCATGGATGCTGTTAGAAGCAATGGGAAATCCTCGGAATCCACTTGAAGTGATGAAGAATTCCATTACAATGTTATTGTTTTTATTCACTCTATTTTTCATGTATTCATACCGTAATCAATATGTTATTGTCCCTGCTCTGCATGTCGATATGTTTTCAAGAGGCCAAACCTCCCAAACCATTTACGAAATGTAACAGCAAAGAAATGGAAATAATTACCACAACGGAAAGTAGGCAAGGCAACATTTTAATTTAGTGACCCAGTTCTTTCTGTCGTCAGTAAGAGAAGTCAAGTGCTCTGGCCAGAATGGTTAGAGGTTCGGGTGTGTCTAGTGTTTAGGGAGAAGTGCTTGAATCACTACAGCAGTGCAACCTCTACATACCCACGTTATAATTCCCATAATTCACTCAATGGGAACTGTTTTTGAAATGGATCAAAAGTCCAGAGACCCAAATAACTTTGAGAGGATATCAATTGTATGCATTCGAAATTAGAGCTACCCAAGACCACACCATGAACAAATTTGAAATACTAACATTTTTTATCCACATTTTAGCCATGCTCTGTCAGTCAGCACATCTATAAAACAATAGTAGAACATACTACATAATGCCAACAGTGCAGGTTTCATGTACCCAACGGACTGCAGTGCGCTGAGCTGGAAATGCTTGTTTGTTTTGTTTAGCAAATTAATTTTTATGCTTATGTCAGGTTTCCAGACACATATGGGGTCGGCTTCTAGGGATATCACAGCTGTTTATGTGAAAGGGGAATTAGATATCATAATTTGTGAAGTCAAATATTGCAACATGGCTCAATAACTTCAGAACCAATTCCATCTCTCTACAGGAAGGATGAATACCTTGTGTTCAGATATAGTAAGAGATTAAGGTATCTAGGAAACGTTCTGTTTTGAGATGACCTGATATTGGTTTCCTGCCTTAAGTTACATGTAACTTTGGGTAGCTTTCTAGAACATAAGAACAGAGATTTGGACACACGCTTTGGTTTGGAGCATGTGGGAGAATGTGAGCGAGAGGGAGAAGGGAAAAGTATACGGCCAACATATGGAAATACAGACTGTCGATGATTAAGAAGAACATGCCATTAACAAATGTGCCACTGATGGTCCTGATTGCTGTGAAACCGATAACAAATTATTGAAATGGGAAATTTGAATAATTTTTCTTTGACTTCAATTCAGTCATTATTTGCTCATAGGTGATTTCCCTTTTCGAATGACTTATTTTCTGTGGCGTTAGCTGATTTAATTAGCTGATTAGTTTCCAAAAATACAAACGGCAAAGTATGGGTCCTATTACACACAATTACTGTATGTCCTTTCTTAAGTGCAGAGCAACAGTTTGCTCAGAGATTCAAAATACTTCATAAGTCACCAATGCAATTTTTTTTTATTCAATATGGAGGATTGTTGGCATTGTAATATCAGAAAATGCCCGGAATATCCAGATATGCATTAATATGGGATAGTGTTTCACAACATTTATTCAACAGAAATTATGTTAAATACACAAACAACCGTCCATCCTAAAATATGTGAAAATGAAAAGCTTTAGCCTCCCACTCCTTCATCAGAGTGACTAAGACATGAGTTTCTTGTCCTTAAGCCCAAAGGACAAACATCAAGTCATATGCTTTTACAAATTACTAATATATTCTGCATCATAATTCTAATGTAATTTAACATGAGATACCATACTAAAGGAAGAGTCCCAGATTTGCATATATTAAGTAACGTCTACTTTGACAGGGTTTGAGTAGGACAAGCAAATCCTACTCTAATTTCCTGGTCCCCCAAAACTTCTACACATTTCACACTTCTATTCAAATGACAAAACAAGCACTGAAATTTTTTTTTCAAATGCTGTGAAATATATTTATATTAAAATAGTTTTGACAGCTTTTGTAAGTTGGACGAACAAAAGTCTATGGGCCCTATCTTGCACCCGCCGCAACGCAGCACAAAGCACGAACGCAAGTGTCTTTGCTAGTTTAAGAATACTGCAGTTGTCAATTTTCCGTCCAGCACCCGCATCTTTGCACCCATGGGCGTGCTGGTCTTACAGGGAGGTGTGTTCAGGATAATTCTTGGCGTAGTGCTATCTTGAGGTATCTCTGATTGGTTTATTGCATGTTATGACCAAAACACACCTATGAATTGATGAAGACACTTAGTACAACCCTTTTGAACCATTCACCTGGCACATGGACCATTTTTTCGGCCGTCAAACTAGCAAAAGTGGATTTGGACACGCCCAAGGTGCCATGCGGTTCACGCCGTTCGCTTCAATCATTAACATAGGGCCCACAGTGTCTCCTGCTGTGATACAGGGCTCAAATGTAAGGGGCCTAGGTCTTAGCTTGAATTCTCTGAATAAAAAAACATGCGTTTAGATCGTTAAAATGGGGCCCAAAGTGTTACTTGCAACACTAGATTTATAATACACATTCAGAGTATACATGTATGTCAATTTCCATAAAGGGACTGAGTGTCCATTACAGTATGATACAAATTAGATCTTGCTTGATTTGAAGAGTAAGTTTTAATGCAAACTGTTGTTGCTGCTGAAAGTAGCTTCCACTAAAAAATTATACATACAACCTCTTTAAAAAAGGGCACAAAACTTTGGGGGATTTTAAGATATAGATTTTCTTAGACATATACATCTAAGTGGAAAATTTAAGGCCTGTCGACACATGATTAGGGATTTGCCTGCTACTAATCAATAGGCATACTTTGGAGAGTCAATGCTAGTTTAGATTCTCATGTCCAACTTGCAATCATGGTTTAACCATAGTGGGTGAGAGGGAATGTCCATGGGGTGAGCTATAATATAAAAAACAACCACCTAGGGACCACTGGGGGGCAGGGGGTAGATCTTAAGTGTAGTCTGCAGCATTAAAATGTCGATAGCTCCAACCAGACCCGCCAATCTCCAAGTGGTCCAACTCCCAACCTGTCAGCACTATCTTCACGTCTCTGAGGGTACGAGACAGGCTCCAGGGAGGGGCTATCACTATGCACTCCTTCAGGATCAGATTTTCTTATCACACGGGCTGACCTCACTGTTATATGATAGAATGAGAAAGAGAACCCTGATCAGTGCCTTGGGGCAGCATGGGCCTGTACCAGGGGGATATGGTGTTTCAGTGCGTTCCCAGCCTCTTCATTCCTCTCACACGCGTGGCTAACTGTGAGATACTCTGATAGGGAGGGTTCCCAAGGCTAGAGCCAGGTCTAGGGGCGTAGGTTTGTAGTATAATGAAGTCAAGTGAAGTGATGCACACAGACTTGAGGCAATATGTAAAGTCCCAAGAGGGAAGTCAGAAAGTATCTTATACTTTGTCCCACTGCTCTTTTGCTTTTTGCAACACCTTCTGCTCTTTCTTAATTTAGCCCCCTACCCTACCCCCCATAAGTACATACAGTACACACATAGTTGCAGGTGATACTTTTCCCATGGCGGGAATGTGTGGGAGGACTCAGTAATCAGGGTCCGCTGGGAGGCTCTGAACATACACACTTAGCTGTCTAAAGGTTAATGAAATGACACATGGGGTAGGTTGCGTATCACACTACAGCTACAGCCTGCAGGCTTTAGACACAGAAGCTGTGTTTACACCTTGTATTAATATGTGATTGTCATCAACCAATCAAGATGATCTAATCACTATCTGATAAAAGTGTCTACACAAAGTAGTATTATTTTTCTCAGTCCCTGTATGCAAATTAATCCAGTTTGCCTTGGACTGGACGAGAGTACAAAACACTCACATATGCCTAATGCACACAACACCCAACAAACAGAAAAAGGTTTAGTTCACAGCTGTCTCGCCCACGAAAGAGTGTGACATCAACATGTTTTATTAAGTATTGCTGTCTGAGTTCTGTCTACAGACTCTCTGTGTTTTTCGGCTCGCTTGTCAGGAACACACCAGTGTTTGCAGCTTTGCCCTGCTTTTCACACAATATGGAGAATTAAATCCCATGAAAATATGATAAATATTGACCCACCCCAAAGCAAAAAATATATATTTTCATGCTTCTTCAGCCTTCGGAAGAAACATGACCCTCCCAACATAAAATGTGATTAAAAAGTAGAGTCAGGGCCAGCTCTGGCAATTTTGGTGCCTTTTGGACAATATTTCTGGATGGCTTTATGGCTTTATGAAAATATACTGTATGCACTTGTAAGTCACTCTGAATAAGATGTAATATATACGTTTAGAACTAGCAAACAGTTAACAATATTACAATCGAAATGCTCTATCAACTGAGGCAGAGGCAGCCATAATAAACATTTGCAAAATGTAATATTTTCTTATCCAGAGCAACTTACAGTAGCTAGCTAAGTGTGCATACATTTAAGAGAGGCTAGCTAGTGGGGTAAATCAAGCACAACTCAGATAAGCGCATTCTAATATTTGAACAGTGAGTCATCAAAACGTACACAATTCCGCTACTTTGAGCTTTTTGCCTGTGACACCACCAGCCCAGCTAGCGGAGATACTGCTTTAGCCATCTACACCACCTGCCAAGCTAGCTGGGACACGGCTTTCAACATCATGCTGGCAGCCAGGGAAGAGACTCCGCCCACCTGCTGCCAGAACTACAGTCCAGCAGCCATGGAAGAGGCTCCATCCACCTGCTGCTGAGACTCCTGTCTGGCAGCCATTGAAGAGGCTCCGCCCACCTGCTGCTGGAACTACGGTCTGGCAGCCATAGAAGAGGCTCTGCCCACCTTCTGCCAAGACTAAACTCCAGCAGCAATTGAAGAGGCATCGCCCCCTGCTGCCATAACTGCATCGGTGCTTGCAGCTCTATACCTCTGCACCGATGTCAGCTGCCCCAGCCTTTTATCAGTGTCAGCCGTACCTCATCCCATGCCGGTGCAGGGAGCCCGTCTCCTAGGAGCGACTAGGACCCGCGCCTTGGGGGGGTACTGTAACAACAAGAGATTAGGACTGAGCCATGGGATTGGGTTTGGTTCCACCCTGTGGCCAAGACTGTTATGTCACTTTCTACAATTCATATTGGACTTCATTCACACCTGTCTGAGTTTACCCACTAATCATGTTTACCAGCTGCTCCCTGTTTTCCACTTAGTGTTCTTATAAGAGTCCCTCTGTTTGCTTGTCTGCTGTGTGTTATTGTTTCCCTTTAACCCTGCATGAGGAGAAGAGCTTGAACACATGTTACATTCATTTCTATAGTGACTTTACCACATTAAGTATCAAAAGTAATTGATCCTAAATCAAAAGGTGTACGCTTTATAATAACTTTTGTGCCTATACCACGTTAAGTATAGCATGCTATCATATCCATTGTGCAGATTACGATCTAAGTGTACTCAGCTCTTCAAAATTTGAACGCTACTGTAGTGAAATGTCAAGACCGGATCAATAAATAAATGTAAGTGACAAGAACGCCTGCATTGTGCCTCCTGCCTATATCTACAACACCCAACCGCATTACAGCGAATGGGAGGATGAAGGCATTTGATATACTAGTTTCGGGGTGACGAAAACAATCCAAATAGCAGGCGTAGAGTCACACACTGCCTGTGTGAGAAAGCCGGGCCTGAGTAGAGTGGAGTGTCATAGCAATGTGAAGATGTTTTTACCAGGGGGTGTGGGGGATGGGGGGTATCGAACGGACTAACCGTGATCAACATATGAAATCTGCAAGCTTTGATTGTATTCACAGGATTAATATAGTTACAGCATTTCAAATGCGTCCATGGTAACATTTCATATTTGTCAAGGTATAAGGTATTTTATTTATCTCCAACTTAGACCCCGGTGGAGATTATAGAAGTATACACAAATACAACATTACTATTAAGCTCACGTTTGTATCAATATACTTGCAAGGCAATAAATAGGATAAACATATCAAATGTTTTATCAAATCAGACAAAACAAGCGAAAAGTAATGTCATGGCAAAAACTCTGAACTCCAAAATAAGTTGGACAATGAGGTTTATTGTAATTATTTTTATTTTTTGGCTCTGAATTCCAGCACTAGATTTGTAATGTTAGAATCAGATTAAAGTGCAGTGTTTCAGAATTATTTTAAGGAGTTTTTTTTTATCCGTATTGGATGAACCATTTAGAAATTAAAGCACATTTGACATAGTCCCCTATTCTGGGGTACCAAAAGTATTTGGACAATTGGCTTTCAGCTGTTTCTTATTAGAGTGTGTCTATGTTTGAATAGCTTTTTACAAATAGTTTTAAAAACCTGGATGCACCATTGTCTTGCCATCGGTTATTGCTCCTCAGCTTCCACAGTTCTTTGTAGAGGCTGTTATGGCTCCTCAACTTCCACAGTTCTCTGTAGATGCTGTTATGGCTCCTCAGCTTCCACAGTTCTCTGTAGAGGCTCTAATGGCTCCTCACCTTCCACAGTTCTCTGTAGATGCTGTTATGGCTCCTCAACTTCCACAGTTCTCTGTAGAGGCTCTTATGGCTCCTCAGCTTCCACAGTTCTCTGTAGATGCTGTTATGGCTCCTCAGCTTCCACAGTTCTCTGTAGATGCTGTTATGGCTCCTCAGCTTCCACAGTTCTCTGTAGAGGCTCTAATGGCTCCTCAGCTTCCACAGTTCTCTGTAGAGGCTCTTATGGCTCCTCAGCTTCCACAGTTCTCTGTAGATGCTCTTATGGCTCCTCAACTTCCACAGTTCTCTGTAGATGCTGTTATGGCTCCTCACCTTCCACAGTTCTCTGTAGATGCTTTTATGGATCCTCACCTTCCACAGTTCTATGTAGACGCTGACGGTTGAGACCCTGTCCTGCTATTGTCTTTCTCAAATATCTACACGTGAGCTCTTTTTTCTCCTCATTGTTCAGCTGCCCCCTACATCCTCCAATCACAGGGGGTTGCACATCTGCCTGTTGTCATTTGTATGGCTTTAAATCCATATCCTGGCAGAGCCTGTGTGCGTGTGTGTGTGTTCGGTCATTGACATTTAACCCCTCTTTACCACTCTTTTCTAGTTTCCTGTACCCACACAGCTGTTTTACAACTATGGGCCTTCCACTGCCCTCCTCTCCTATAATACAGTCATGGCCAAAGATTTTGAGAATAACACAAGTATTAGTGTCCACAAAGTTTGCTGCTTTGGTGTTCTTAGATCTTTTAGTCAGTAGTTATTATGATATACTGAAGTATAATTACAAGCATTCCATAAGTGTCATAGGCTTTTATTAACAATTACATTAAGTTTATACAAGTCAATATTAGCAGTGTTTACCCTTCTTTTCATCCGCCCTGGCATGCTATCAATTGAATTCTGGGTAACATCCTGACTGATGGCAGCCCATTCTTGCATGATCAGTGCTTGGGGGTTTGTTAGAATTTGTGGGATTTTGTTTGTCCACCCGCCTCTTGAGGATCAAGCACATATTCTCAATGGGATTAATGTCTAGGGAGTTTCCTGAACATGGACCCAAAATATCAATGTTTCGTTCCCTGAGCCACTTAGTTATCACTTTTGCTTTATGGCAAGTTGCTCCAACATGCTGGAAAAGGCATTGGTCGCCACCAAACTGTTATTGGATGGTTGGGAGAAGTTGCTCTCGGAGGACGTGTTGGTACCATTCTTTATTCATAGCTGTGTTCAAAGTTGTGAGTGAGCCCACTCCCTTGACTGAGAAGCAACCCCACACATGGATGGTCTCAGGATGTTTTACTGTTGGCATAACACAGGACTGATGGTAGCGCTCACCTTGTCTTCCCCGGACTAGGTGTTTTCCGAATGGCCCAAACAATCGGAAATGGGATTCCTCAGAGAAAATGACTTTACCTCAGTCCTCAGCATTCCAATGCCTGTACCTTTTGCAGAATATCAGTCTCTTTTTAAAGCATGACAGAGTGATCTCCAGTCTTGTCCTCATCAACACTCTCATCAACACTCTCATTAACGAGACAATCACTGACATGATGGCAGCTGGTCCTTTTGTGGCAGGGCTGAAGTGCAGTGGACATTTTTTTTGGGGGGGGGGCATTAAGTTCATTTTCATGGCAAAGAGAGACATTGTAATTCATTGCAATTCATCTGTTCATCTTCATGACATTCTGGAGTATATGCAAATTGACATAATCAACACTGAGGCAGCAGACTCTGTGAAAATGTGTATTTGTGACATTCTCAAAACTTCTGGCCACGGCTGTACATCAAGTCAATGGTCACAGGCTCACCACATCCCCCATTACTAACCCAGTTAGGTGCAGAAGCCAATCAATTTACCCACTCTTTTTTTGTTCTCATTTAGCTAATTTATTTATAACTTAGGCCTACAGCTAATTGTACACACTAAATTTTTGTTTAGTTGTATAAACATAATGGCACAAAATAAATTTGCCCTGTTTTTTCCATATTGTTGTGAGAAGGAGACAAATGTGAAGGAGAATACTGAAAGCAAATGTTTTTTAATACGAAAAACACACATATACAAAAGAAAAAGACCTCAGTTGGTCAAAAAGGTAATCCAGTATTATATTAAATACACATAGCTGTGGGGTATTGTTGGTTGTCATTCTAACAAACACACTAACAAATAGACTGATAACGAATTAAGTGAACGCAGCTGAACATGATTGAGTGCGATCTATTGGAGGACATGAAACGTGATACAAAAAGAGCGGGAGAAAAACAGACACCTGATCTCCCCTAGGGGGTGCAACCGTCTCATCCGGTTTAATCCAGTCACTTTGTAGATTTTTTAATTGGCCATAGAGTAATCACATTGCCAAATTACATCTCATTCTTGATGTTTCCAATTGCTCATTTGAGTCAATTCCCACATCTCCAAAGATGCTTGTATTTCTTGTTAAGTGGAGCTTGTTTATTATATTATAAAATCCACACGCTATTGCACCTGCAGCAGCAACACTTTCTATGATGTACATAAAACATCAGATTTGTCCCAGAGAAAAGAACAGTTAGACAAGTCATCCTCAGTAATTATAGTGTTTGTGTGTGGACTGTTGAACTCATAGTTTGTATAAGATGCTCATGGCTAGAGGCAATACAGGTTTTTGACCTGCTTCTAGACACCAATAACAACCAGGCACTCACAATGGTAAAATAAAATTATATTTACATCAATGGGTGAAATAGAAATAGCTTGTAATGTTGAACCATCCGCATGTCACAGCCTACATGAAAGAATCACTTTCAGCATAAATTGTGGGCCCATAATTGTTTGATACCACCGTGATATAGTCTGCTAACGTTACTCAATCAAGAGCGCAGCATGTAAGCTGTACAACAACAGGGCAGTGTCCTTTGCTCCCACTTGACATGCAGTTCTCAGGAAAGCAGCAGGTTTATTTTAAACATTCTAGCGTGTTTTGTTGCTACTGTAGCAAACTGCTTGGCTCTTAAAACAATGCTGTCGTTAACATAGGCAATTTTAGTGCAAATATAATTGCATCTGCAAGCTCTGTCGTGATTGTTGGTCAGGGAATGCACTCTTCTTCCAGAGAGTATGTGCTGGAGAAAGTTGCTTTCTTGGGCATACTGTCTAAGAAGTTGCAGAATGTATTGGGAAGTATATTGAAAAGAAATTCATATATTATAAATATGTATTTTAAATGTTATTTATTCAGAGAATTCAAGCTGAGACCTAGGCCCCAAACAGTTGAGCCCTGTATCACAGCAAGAGACACTGTGGGCCCTATTTTAACCATTTAAGCGCACGGCGTGAAGCGCATGGCACTTTGGGCGTGTCCAAATCCACTTTTGCTAGTCTGATGGCGGAAAAAGGGTCCATGCGCCGGGTGCATGGTTCAAAAGGGTTGTACTAAGTGTCTTCATTAATTCCTAGGTGTGTTTTGGGTGTATCATGTAATAAACCAATCAGAGTGTCATCTCCCGTTTCCTTTAAGAGCCAGAAGCGTTTGTACCTTGTTGCATTGCTTTTATGGTGGCGGATTTGCACCGTAATATTAATATTTTTAATCTTTTGCATGTTTGTGTGCTGTTGTTTAACAAGCATGGTGTCCGCACGCTGTGCATAAGCTTAGGTGCATTTGACTAATTTGCTGTTAAAATAACAATGACATGCTGCACCATTGACTTTAATTAGACCAGGTTTTTGTTGGTCAATGGCGCGATCACTTTTCGATGCCTCAAGATTGCACTACCCCAAGAATTATCCTGAACACACCTCCCTGTACGACTAAGCACGCCCATGGGTGCAAAGATGGGCGCAGGTGCATTTGCTATTTAAACGACGAGGGTGCTATGCGTTCGCGCTAAAGACACTTGCGTTCGCGCTCTGCGCTGCGTTGCGCCGGGTGCAAGATAGGGCCCTGTATCTTTTTTCACAATCTCTAAAATATACTCAGTGTTCTTGCAGTCTTACAATCATGTCTGATCCCATAAGAGAGATGGTAGTGTGTTTCATTGTGTGTGTGAGCAAGGGCGTAGAAACAGGGGGGGACACTACAGACAGGCAATGTGGTCCCCCCCAATAATAAGAACAATTTCTGAAAAACTATATGGTGTGCCCCCCCCCCCCTCCGATATCAGTCTCCTTCCTACGCCCTTGTGTGTGTGTGTATGTGGGTGAATGTGTGTATGAGTGCATATGGGTGAATGTGTGTGTGAGTGTATAGTGAATGCATGTATGAGTGGATATGTTGAATGTGTGTGGGTGGGCATGCGTGTGCATGCGTGTATGTTGCTCAGACACTCTGACACTCCTCATATATGAACATTTGTAAGGATCTACTGAATATTTCACATGGATGTAAACATGGTAATGAAACTGTTACATTTTCTGTCACTGAGTGTTTACTGTATCTACGTCCTCCACGTCATTGAGTGATGAGTTACAATCTAGAATTTCTACTGTATATTATTAGGTCAATACAGAAAATGTACTGTATATTGTTAGATCAATCTAGACTATCTACTGTATATTATAAGATAAATCTAGAATATTTACTCTATGTCATTAGATCATCTATTTTATATTATTAGATCAATCAAGAATAGCTATATTATTAAATCAATCCAGAATATCATTATTATTGTATCTACCTGGAATATCTATATTATTATATTAATATAGACTATCTATATTATTACAGTACACACATCCAGAATATTTATAAAATTAGATCAATACCAAACATCTGTATTAGTAGATCAATCCAGGATATCTATATTATTATACACTTTTAAAAGTGAAATAATGAATTTAATCTATTTCGGATTAGAAATGTAACATAACATGCACTGTATATATATGTATATATATATATAGATATATGTTTTATTAGAGCGTATAAAATGTACGCTGACAGACCACCCAAAGGAACCACAATACTAACCCAGAGAGAGAGAGAGTTGCCCAAATTAGAGATTAAATAAGGAGACAGGGTGATGGAGAAAATAAGATATTAACAAAGATCCTTAGAAAGAAAATGTGTGTGGAAAAGGCCTAATGAAGTGTTGAGATACAGTAAGTAGTGATAGAGAAGGCAGCCCAAACGTTCGAAAACATGAACCAGGAAATTGGAGTTTGAGAAAGGAAAATTGCACAGAAGTGGCAGCAGAGAATGTCAATAAAAAGGTGGAGGAATAGAAATAGAGATGGTTAAATGAGAGAGTTAGATCGAGACACGGGTAGAGGTAGAGAGAGGGAAGGATAGATGCACTGTTCTAATGACTTCACACCCCATTAGCCACTTAGTCTGATGCGTCACACCTCATTATGCTGCTGGAGCAGCAGTGCATGAACGCGTGAAACCGTCCACTCAGCCAGACCTGTCCACCAGCTCCAAACACTCACTCACTTACAGTAATTAGTGTGTGTGTGTTTGTGTGTGTGTGTGTGTGTGTGTGTGACTACAGTGTGTGTGTAGGTTTACATGCTCTGTGGCCATCTGTGTGAGTTCCAATATCTTCTCATTGTTCATGAAAAGCAAGGGGTGAAAATACATTGAATTATACTTCATAGTCTGCCAACAAGGATGCTCTTTAACAGACATAACAACTATTGCTATGGCAGTTGAACAGGCAATTTCCATGACTACCCTAGAGATTATGCTGGCAATGTTCAGAGCTGTCCAGAGCAGCAGCCCCTTTATGAACTTATATCAGAAAAGAGGGCGTGGTTAGATCATGCTTCACAAGAATTCCCCTAATCACACACAGAGGCGGGCACCCACCCACACGCACACACACACACACACTTACATATGCACACAGAGGACTCCCGTGTCGTTCTCTGCATGGCAGACCCAGTTGGCAGTGTGTGCAGGAGTCCTCTCCAGGCTAACTCAAAGGCCTGGCCCACAGCCACACTCGTCTCCATTACACACACTGGGCTTATGCATCCCTGTCTCGCTTTCAATCTCTTCTCAGTCCAACAGCAGGCCCGAGGGAGGAACAGTACGACTTTGCTCAAACGACTGACATCTCCATTGACTTAATGTGGGCTGTTTTAGCACTGATTGTTTGTTGCTATTCAAATATAGATTTCTTGGCCAACATTAAACACACCCCCTGTTGTTGGAGCTCAAGGGGGGCAGATTAGCAACGCTAAGAAATAGTGAGAAAAAAACACGGTTTCTCCGATGTCTCCCTGTGCTGCTACAGGATTGTAGGCACATGTGTTAAAGTGTCGCAGGAAAACGTGACAGAAAACAGAAAAAACAAGAGTCAAATAGTACTGCTGTTACTAAATACATTTAATTATAAAAGATGTGAAACACTTCAAGATAACAAAAAGTTTGTTTTAGTATCGCTCATTTTGTCTATTTGTACAGTAATAATAGCCAATGGTCTGTAGGTCCCAGGGAAAAATTATAGTGCTTGTGATTCTTCTGGTAAATTGGCACAGAAATGTCTGCAGTGCAGAGCAGTATTGGAGATGCTTGTTTGAGTTCTATCTTGGCTAATACTGTATGACAAATGTACTGGAATGGTCGAAAATATTAAACACAAATACAGATGTATTGATAGGTTGAAGATATACAGTCTCCCAGCATTTTTAGCATTGTTATTTTTATTGACAGGACTGTACATAGCAGAATCTTCTAGGGAGCAGTCCAACGCTTGAATTACGTTTGAAGGAAACTATTTTGTAAAATTAAATTACATAAAATATTAGAATTTAAAGGACAGTGTAAATAATGTAAATGTTTTCTAAGGAGGACTTAGGTGACAGTGGACGGGCTTATAAATTGCCGACTCATCTCATTATTTGCAACTTTAAATCCAGATGGATGCTTTGTGAGTTTTTTATTCTCCATTCCAGCGATGCAGATGTGTTACACATGTTTCTGTAGACGGGATTTTAACCCTTAAAATTTACATTAACCCTAATCTTAATCCTAACATTTACCTTAGTAATGTCATGCCTAACCTTAACAATTAGTAACCTCATGCCTAACCTTAACCCTAACCTTAACCGTGAACAATTAAAAAATTTTTGGACACTATGGAATGAATGGAATATGTGGAATGTTCTCGCATGAATCAGCGCAACGAAATGTGCAATCGAAGGACTAGGCTAATCGTAAAACCTGCATCTGAAAACTTGAAATATGTTGGCCTGTCACATAATTCATGTTTTCAAAATAGTTTCCTGCAAACATGATTTGGGAGAATTTCTGATAGGTACGGTTGCTAGGGAGACAGGTATGTAGGAGTAGACAGAGAGGAAACAGTCGGCCGAGCCGGGGATCAAACCTTTGGCGCTGGGGTGTGAGTCAGGAACAAAGACTATACTAGAGATGGGCACAAGTATGTCAGTTGTAAGTGCAGTAAAATACTTTTGAAAGAAAATCCAAGTCCAGCTAGAGCTACAGGTATAACTGAAAATATCCTTAGTTTAGCCTTCAAAGTTCTTGACTCGCAATAGTTGCTGCTTTTGCATTCTTACCAGTATAGCTCTTGGTCTACAGCAGGCATGCTGAATATAGCAAAGATGATGGATAAATTCAAGACAAATTAATCAAGCTATTTACCATTACCGTCTGTTATATACAATAATGTTGTATGAGCCTATGTGCCTATGTTGCTATATTTAAATAATGTATGTGTTTTAATAAGTAAATAATCAGAAGCAAAATTATAGGAGGTGAACAAAGAAGATACAGTAGGCAGTACAGGCTGGGAGAAGAAGAGATACCAGGGTAACAGATCTGACAGGGAGACAATCATTATTCAATAATGAAACAGAAAATAAAGAGGTATACAGTATATTAGGTTATTGTAGTATTTTCCTCATGATTTTATTGACCATGTCCAGTATTCCGGATATGCTCATATTCTTTCCCAGTGTTTTTATTATATAAGAATGGTGCCTTCTGGAGGACATTTACGTAACATTCGGAGTTAAGTGAATTTCATATGCTCCCTTAAACATATTTTACATTAATAATATTGATGAACAAACAATGGGTTGAATAACAAAAATATTTTATAAGAGAAATAATATTAAAGAATTGGACAGTGTCCCTAAAATCAGACATTTCCCAGGTTTTCTTTTCAGATATCTGGTCACCGTATCCCATGGCCATAAAGTCAACTTTAGTTGGTCCAGTCCTACAGGCGTAATGCTTTCCTTATCCCCTGTGCAGTTGCTTCCTAGCCAGCCAGAGAGTAGGGAAGGGGGTGCATTGTAGAGAGAGAGGTGCAGTAAACATATTCAGAGAACACGCTTTGTTAAAGGATGAGCCCTCAAACATACGCACTCACACACATTTGCACACAGACACACACACACGTCGTACTCATAAATCATATGCTAGGTGTGAGTGTATGAAGTGATAACCTTGTCACATTTAATGTCACCGCAGTGGCGGAGGACTGCCCCGGTCATTCAGAAGAAAGAGGTAGGGTGGGAATGGAGGTGGAGTGGGGGTGTAAGGATGGCCCCAGAATGCAATATCCAAACCTGGGATCCTGGATTCAATCGGCTTAACATAGAGGTCTATTGGGCCAATGAGGTTTCGTGAACATATAGTAATTTCTCCGGTGTTATTATTATTATTGTTCACCTGATAATAATATACTGGACTAACCCCCAGATTATTTTGCTAGTTCTTAATACTAATAGGCTAGTTCACGTTAGTTTACTAGTCTAAGACACATTTTCTGTATTTATTTTTTGTAGTTTCAACAAAGTTACATAGTGTAGGTTTGGTTTCTTCAATATGCAATTGTTCCTTTTGGAATTCACATCTGAAACCAGTAAATATATATGCTTCAAACAAACCAATGATGTTTTTCATATTCCCCCCCTCCCAGCCCAGTGTCAGTGTTTGCCTGCTCTCTTCCCTGACCTTCACATTCACACACAGAGATAATGTAATCATGGCATGGGAGTCTGGCCTGTCAAACATGTCTCCTCCCTGTGATGAGCACACACTGTGTGAACATGTCAAACATCACACACCTGAACACCTGTCTGTTCCTGTCCAAAGCCTCTACCACCATCACAGCCACAACCTAAACCCAGGGTGTGGGGGGGGGCAATGCTGGGAGAAGCAGAGGGAGGAAGGTGAACCATGTCCTTGTTTCATGAGAAAGACAAACCTCAACACTGACACAAAAGGTTAACAACGATGACTCAGTCAGCATGTTGGACAATTCAAAAAGTTAATTTGTTTAATTTAAACAATTAACATTTGTGCAAAATAAAAAACGACATTGTTGACTATTGTACAGTTTCACCGTTTCCGCTACCATGAATGCTGTTCACGTACAGCGATCATATTAAGCTATTATAGATTATATAGTTATCCTTGACAACCAGGAGCAAGAATGAGTGCCAGCTGCAGTGGTTATCTCACAGTGAGCTTGGGGTAGGTCACTTGACCTCAGTGGGACCATGCAGGGCCTCTACGTGATGCAGACAGACGGTAGGGGGGTAATGTCTGACCCATCACCCCTTCCTCTCCTCAATCTCCTCCTCCTCCTTTGTTCAAATTGACTTGGGTTGGCCAGAATACACTGATGACACCACAGTGTAGTATCGGCATGTGCAGGCGCACATGTGTCTGTGTTTGTTTTTATCTGCATGTGTGTATGAGTGTGTATTTATCTGCATGTGTGTATGAGGGCAAAGGTGAACATGTGCGTGTAGGCTGTCATCTCCAGGCTGTGACTTATTAATCTTTGGCCCTAACCCCCGCTGATACTAAACGCTCTGGTAAAGTGGTGACACGAAGCTTCAACAGATATGTGAAAAACACACCTTTGCCCTGGCCAGATTTACACAGAATAAATAATACCATTAATTTGCAGACCTGGCGAGAAGGGGTTGAAGAGACAACATGCCTGGTTTTGGTCTAATATTGCCATTATCTCGTTCATTGCTTCCAACCACCAGTCCAGCTTGCCCTCTCTCCTCTCTCCTCTCTCTCTCTCTCTCTCTCTCTCTCTCACTGCCTCTCTCTCCGCTCTCTTCTTCTTTCTGCATCCCCCAATGTAGTTTTGGACAAGGGTATTGGGTGAAATCATAATTATGTTTTGACTCATGGTGTTAGCCCCCAGAGTGCCAGCTTTTTAACTCAAAGGTGGGAATTGTCACGGCGACAGCCCTGACTGCGCTTAATTGGAGGGGAGGACCAGGAGGCCCGCCCACAGACCAGGGTGGTAAATTTAATGAGGCTCTGTTTGTACAGGAAGTCAGAGTTGTGACAGGAGGAAGCTGTCACTGGCCTGTTATAGAGACCGGCTGGCATCTGAAAGCCTGCTGTGTTCATCAGTGTGAAAAGAGAAACCTCTCCAACTCCAACTAACTGTGGAGATTGAATAGATGGAGCAATTAAAACTTAAATTAGTCACTAAATATTGCCCAAAGCTGCAGCCAGCTACAATCCTGGATATATGGAGTACAACGATAGAAAGATTAAAAGCCACTTCCACCAGAATACAAGAGCTAAATTGTTTTGTTATTAACACAGGTAACCCCACTTCAAGATCGCTCACAGAAGCAATAATTATCCCAGCTAAGCATCAAGCATTAATCAAGCATGATTTATCTGAATAATGTAAAATTCATGGGAAAGATAACAATTCGACAAATTATATATTTCAAAATTGAATTACAAATGGCTCAGATACTTAATAGTTTCATACTGTATATATCACAAATCATATCCAAAATTACATCATAAAGTACACTGCATATATTCCATGTATTGTTTGTTAGTTACAGTGCCTTACAATTGTGTACAAGCCACTGTTAGCAGATAGCTCAGTGGTTAGGGAGTAAGATTTGCAGTTAGGAGGTTGGTGGTATGATCCCCAACTGAACCAAATGTTGTGTCTTTGGGCAAGGTACCCTAAGTTGCTTGGGGGAAATTGCTCTGTATAAGAGCTTCAGCTAAATTACAAATGAATAAAACAAATTGCTAATTTAATTTCTGCTGCCTATATGCTTGTCACGGTGTCCATGCATTCCTAGTGTTTCCAGGATTTGTGTTCAGTCTCTCATTGTGGTTTCTCCCTTGTGTTTTTTGTTTTGGTTTGATTATGTGAAATGGTTGTGTTTTCCCGCTCTTTGTATCACATGACCTAGTCATATGTTTTAGGCAAGGCAAGGCAAGGCAAGTTTATTTATATAGCACATTTCATACACAATGGCAATTCAATGTGCTTTACATAAACAGGAAAACACAAAAATTAAAAACAGATAAAATTAAAGCATTTAAAATAAAAGTGAAAAACAGTTAGAAAAATAGTACAGTTTAAGAAATAAAAGAGATTGAACGAACATATAAAATAT